>JARFYF010000051.1:13424255-13435519 GCA_030265395.1 Rhina ancylostomus | reverse complement strand
ACAGCACTAGCAAACCTTCCCGCAAGGATATTGGCCCCCCTACAATTCAGGTGCAAACCACCCTGTTTGCACAGATCCCACCTGCCCTGGAAAAGAGCCCATTGATCTAAAAAATTTGAAGCCCTCCTTCCTGCACCATCTGCTTAGCCACGTGTTAAGCTGCACTATCTTCCTATTTCTTGCCTCACTAGCACATTGGATGGTTCCTCATAATTTAACTATCATATCATTCAAGTAAGTATGAAAATGACAGAGACTTCTCACAGTAACTTTAACTTCCTTAAGCTGAGAAAATTACAGAAGTATATTCATTTAATAAACATTTCTCAATTGAAAATGAATTGCAATTGCTCTAATTTATCATAACCAGCTTTATAATCCAATTATTGTTGTAATTTGTATCATTGGGGGTGTATTTGATGCAAATACAGCAACTGAAATTTAAACCTCATCAGCTGCTCTCTATTGCCACCTAGTTTGATTCAATGTAAAACAAAATTATAGGTTTGAAAAGTTAATCACTTCAGCTCATTCCGAGATTCTTATGTTCTTATATTCTTTGACTATTTCAAGGTTTTGGAAGTTTGTTGAATTTCAACAGTAGTGAAATACAAAAAATCTAACATGTTTTGTTGCAAATTTCATGATTACCAAAAGGCCATTTCTTGAGTTTAGCTTTTCAGTTACAAATGTTCCTTTGTCCCTGTACAGTTAGATGTTTTGTACAGAGTATACAGTAATTGAGTCCATAACATGGCCAAGGGCCGTTATCATCTCAAGGCACTTAGTGGGTTGAATAGCATCTGTGGGAAAGAAAGGAATTGTTAACATTTCAGGTTGAAGATTCTGCATCAGGGCTGCCTGTGGAGAGGGAAGATAGCCCGTATAAAGAGGAGAGAGGGGAGTTGTGGGACAGGGGCTAGTTGCCGATGAATTTCTGAATTTCTACTTATCAGATTCCAGCCCTGGTAGCCTTTTTGTTCCTCTTATCACCCTTCTAGCTTTCTACACCTTCACCATTCCCTTCCCCAACCTGGCTCCATGTGCCTTTTTCTTTTGTCTATCTCTACCTATCATCCACCTGCCTCTGTCTCCCAACTCCACTCCTCCCCCTCCCCTATCTCTGCCTGTCATCCTTCACTCTTCAGTTCACCAATCACCTACTGGGTCCCATCTCACCACTACCCCTCTCTTCTTTATACCAGCTAACTTCCCTCTCCATCCTCAGTATGGTCTCGACCTGAAATGTCAATTCTTCCCCCCCCAACAGATGCTTCTCGAGCACCAAGTTCCTCCAGCAGATTGTTTGTTGCTTGAGTTTACAGCGTCTGCAGTCTTTTTATTATCATCTCATTTCCGCACTGCATTTGCAGCCTTCTGTAGATGTGTTGCTCTGCCTATTCCTGGCTTCCATACATAATGTGTACCAAAGAATGTTTCTCAAACAGAAGTTTGTTGTTGTTTCTCCCCCAGAAGCAGACAACATGAATAACCATACCTGTACAATATGAAAATGGGACTTTTAATTTAGACATAATCCCTTGATTTGAAACTGTAAGTTGTTTACTTATTTAGAGATTATGATGGGTTCCAAGAACAGACGATGACATTCAGGTTTTCAGGTAAACGATAGGTTTCTATTTACAAAAGTGTAGTTCAATAAAAGTGCTTTTATTGAACTAAACCACATAATCTTAAAACCTCAGGACTGCATACCTTTGTGTGTTACTGCAATTACTTCCTGAACAGTGTATTAGGGCAATCTACAGCACAATATACTTTAATCGCAATCAAGACTCGCCTCTCTCCCTTGCGATCCGTTAAATGCATTTGTCCGTGCTCAAATTTTCACTTTTGAAATAAAATGAATTAGAATCCTGCCTGCAGGATCCCCCTGTGATTCGGCTAGTAGGCACATTGTGCTATGGGGAGCTATCTGCTGCGGATCAATAATCTAAAATTCAATCCTTGATGTATACTCAGTTAACTAAACCCATATACAGCAGCTAAAAACATCTTGCATGAAATATTCATGGCAAGAAAGTTTAAAAAAATTCAGCCAAGGGTTCTTGATCTCATTCGTAAAGTGCACATTTTTTGTGAGCCTCACTGGTCTGCAAATTTGAATAGTGTAGTAGGACCTCAGAGTCTATTTTCTCGTACTATCCAGGTCTTGAAAGTGATAGCCAATGACTAGAAACTCAGTAAATTCAAAGCAGATTTCAGCTTAAAATAAAATCATCCTCTATTATTTAATGACTTATATCCCTATAGCACCATTATCATTGTAAAATGACCCCAACATTTCACAGCATTATTATTAACCAAAAATTGGTACTGGATCATATGGGAGATATTATAACAGCTGACAAAAAATGTGGTTAAAGAGGTAGACTTCAAAGGATTGTCTTAAGGAGGAAAGGGAGGAAGAGAGGCTGAGAGATTTAGGTGGGAAATTCTAGAGAAGATCTTGCAAACTGCTGGTAATGCTGTCAATGGTAAAGTATTTAAATTTGGGAACGAACAGAAGTCCAGAATCAGGAATTCAGATATTGTAATGAATTATGAAGCTGGAAACAATTATTGACATGAGAAGAGACAAGGATCAAATAGAAATACTATAATGCATAGCAACCTTGAAATATTTCTTTGCAGTAATTCAAAAACAGCTGATAGGTGTGAATTTTCTGTGTGCCATTTTTAAGGTATTGCTTTGAACAGTGTCATTAAATTCTTTTGTGCACAATTCAACAAATTCTTAACCTTATTTTAAATGGATTTAAGAGCTCATTCAAGCACCACATGTAATTTAATGTGAACAGACTAACTACTGTGCTAGAAGTTGCACACAAAGGAATTTCAATCCCTTGTTGCCAAACTATCTATTGACTTTAATAAAAAGATTATGCATGATTGTCAATGCCTTGTTGCTTAGTCCATTTCCAGAATTCTTAGTTAAGAGCAAATAAAAGGCTTTTGTTTAATTTCTGACATTACAGTATCAAAAGTTGTATTACAACTCATCTACTGTGTAGATGCTGGAAAATGGAGTATCTTTTCTTCCACCAATGTAGATTAGGATGGATTGGCATTAAATTTTCCTCACTGAATAAAGAGAGACATCTTAAAGTCTTGGATAATTTAGAGAAAATGGGGAAGCCACATTATACTTTAGAAGGTTGGCAGAGGGGGAATAAAATAAAATTGGGCTTCCAGGTATTATTAAAGCAACATTTACAACTTTTGAGATAGTGGGTCTAAAGTTTGCAAATGCAACAATTTTTAAGAATGATTGGTTCATGTTACAGATACAGATCCTTCTTTAAAAGTGGAAGATAAGGTAAAATTTTGTTTAATAACTCTGAACAGTAAAGAGGAGAGCCTTAGTCTCTTCCTGATCCTTGTTTCTTTTTTGTTCCATTTACCATTCAATCCCCAATTCTGATGAAAAGGCCATTTCAGAACTTCTATGTAAGGTGTGGTTTCTTTCCTTTTATAGGTGTACACAGATTATTTCACAATTAAAAGTAACTGGAAGGTATGGTGGTGGGGAGGATGGTGATTAACACAATGAGTTCCTTATCTCAGCTCAGCTCTCTTCCTTATTGCTACTTTTAGGAATGACAGAAAAAGCATACATTTCAGAAGGCTGGAGAAGGGAAAACCCCAACCAAAACTGCATAACATTTTAGCTAACAATCATGCATTTTCTTATTTGGAAAATAGAGTATGACTATTCTAGAGAAAGTGTTATTTCTCACTATTCTGTCGACCCATTTCCTTTCTGACTCACCTGCACAAGCTGTTGAAATAACAGGGTTGATTAGTTTAAGACAAAAGGCTTGACACAAAAAGATTCTGTATTTAAAGACTTATGCTAGCTAACCGCAAATTCAACAATTATCAGAAATGATGCATATAGAACTTGGTTCTTTTTTACGTCAAAGCAAAGTTTAGATCAGCCAAGTAGCTAACCATACTCAATTTGAAAATTAATAAGGCATTTAAACTACTCTTTTACCTTGATTATATATTTTTGAGTGTGTTCGATATCTAGCATGCTTTCATGTACTATTAATAAAGCATTGTATTGTAATTTTGTTTTTAAAAATTGAGAAATCACACACCATAATTCCCAAAGAAGAGCTCTGGGGCCTCCTGAAAGCCATTCAGTGGAACTCAGTCAAAAGCAAGCCTGTGTATTACAGCTACCTAATTATTCTTTAAACTGAAAGCATCTTGCTTCAGCTTTTTCTTTTCCCAGTGGTATCAAATATGAAAGCACTTGATACAGGGGGATGTAAGCTTTATATTTCAGACAAACGTCTTACTGGGAATGTCTGATCTGTAAAATAATATGTAAAATGCTGATGTTGGATCTATTTTGATACCATATGTTATGGTAAATTTTTGCATCAATGTTCACGTGTTTATATTTCCTCCTGTCACCACCATCTTCTGGAATCCTCTTACAAAATACTTCCACCTTGTTACAGTTCTCTCAACCTTAAAAAGCTTCCACAGAGCCTATCTTTGCAGCAATGCCTTGGTCATTTCCCCAACTCTCCTAACTTTTGGTTCGCCCACCAACCCACCCTTCAAAGCTATTTTGCTTTGAAGAATGGTGGCATACCTTGTCATGTTCAAGTTATAGTTGTTGATAGCTGATCAATAGAGCTAAATGTAACTGCATTTGACTCATCTGAAATTCAGTTCCATTGAGTACAATTTGCTGCCTCAACCACATTCCATGTTTAATGCTACTGGCCACGGATGAATTTCTCGGCTGGAATGCCCATAATGAATGATGTAACGAAGGAGTCTAACCACTAACTGCAGACATGCAATGGTTTAACCATTGCTCGGTTCCCTGCCATCAGCATGTTGAGGGGAGGGTTACTATTGACTGGAAGTCATCTTGCAGATAAACAGTGTGGTTACAACAATAGGTCAAAAGCTGTTTATCCTGTGGCGAGTGACTCATTTCTTACCAACATTTTTCTACTACCTACATGATAGAATACTCTCTGCATATCTGGATAAGTGCAACTCCAACAATAATCAAGAAACTTAACACCTTCCAGGACAAAGCAGTGTGCTTAACTGGCAATCTATCGCTATTCTAAATAATCATTTAGAATCCACACAATACCATCCGCAAAATGCACTTTGGTTACTTGCCCTGGTTACTTCAACTGCACCTCACAAACCTACCAACAAAAAGGACAAGGCAGAAGGTGCATGAGAATACCGCTACCTGCACATTCTCCAAGTCACACATCATTTTTCACTGTTGTTGGGTCTTAATACTGGAACCCCTTAAGCAAAAGCATCGTGGGAGTCCTTTCTCCATCACCTTCTCAAGGATAATTAGAGATGAGCAATAATTGCTGGCCATGCCAGCAGCATCCACATACTGAAAAATGTAAAAGTGGGCAGTTAAAATGTTATTGTTTCTGTGTATGTTGCAGAGATTGATGATGTTTCCACCTCTCCTACCCAGAAAAGACCTAATGGAAAATGGCTATGGGGCAGGATTGGAATAAATGCAATATCTTCAACTTAGTTCTAATACTGTCACACTTAAAGTCTCTGGCAGGCTATTGAAGCAATTATTATAATCAAGCCCAACATTATTCTCACCCAATGTAAATGCACATACACTCTGCATTGGAAGTCACTGGATTGTAATTGGAAGCAGGAATACAGGCTGATTTTGTTCTCCTCTATTACCCATAGTATCCATGAATTGTATCACTCATTAGTTTGTGAAATAAACTCACTTAGTAGGGACCAAAGATGAAACCTTTGAATACTGAATTGTTGTACGTGTGCATTAAAGGAGACATTTAAGATCTGAATGTGCTCCGCATTTTAAGAGCTCAGTTATGCACAAAAATATTCCTATTAATTAAAATAATATTTAAACTAGATTGGCAGGTGGGTGGGACTCGAGAGAGCAAAGTCAGTGACAAGACAGGGGTATGTGCAGCAATCAAAGAGTGTAAGCCTAGCAATCAGGATGGCCATGTTTACAGAAAAAGGGCAGATAGGACCACTGCTTTAAATTGCATCTATTTCAATGCAAGTAGTCTAATAGGTAAGACAGATGAACTGAGGTGTGGATTGCCTCAAGGGACTGAGATATTGTGGCCATAACAGAAACGTGGCTGAGAGAAAGGCAGGACTGGCAGCTCAATGTTTTGGGATACCGATGCTTTAGGCATAACAGAGGAACAGGTAAGAGTGAGGGGGTGTTGTCTTTTTGATAAGGGGGGACATAACACCAGTCCTTAGAGAGGATATTCTTGAGGGATCATCTAACAAGGCTATTTGGGTAGAACTTAGAAATAGAAAGGGGATGGTCACCATGGTGGGGCTATATTATAGACACCCTAATTGTCAGCAGGAACTTGAGATGTGTCAAGAAGTTGCAATTAGTTGTGAGAATAGTAGGGTGGTGCCAGTGGCAATTTTCCTAGTATCGACTGGGCCACCCAGACTGCAAAGAACCTGGATGGTGTGGAATTTGTGTGGTGTGTCCAAGACAGTTTACTCACTCAATATATAGAGGAACCTACTTGAGAAAGAGCAATACTGGACCTCCTCTTAGGGAACAAGGCAGGCTAAGTAACTGAAGTGGCAGTTGGGAAGCACCTTGGGTCCAGTGACCACAATCTTATTAGTTTTAAATAGTTATGGAAAAAGATAGAACAGGTCCACAGGTTAAAGTCCTGAACTGGAGCAGAGCCAACTTTGAGGGCATTAGGATCTAGCTGGGATCGATCGGGTGACTCTACTTAAAGGCAAAGGAACAGTTGGCAAATGGGAGGCTTTTAAAAGGGTCAGATCAAGAATCCAGGGGCAGCATGTTCCTGATAGAAGGGTAAACTTACCACATCCTAAATTCAGGGAACCCTGGCTGATGAGAGATATTGAGGCACTGGTAGGAAAAAGAAGGAAGTGTACATCGCATTTAGGCAGCTGGGTGCAATGAATTCCTTGATGAATATAAAAAGTTTAAAACCAGGTTTAAGAGGGATATCAGGAGGGCAAAAAGAGGGAATGATGGATTTGGCAGGCAGAATTAAAGATAATCCCACAAGGTTCTCCAGTTAGATTAACAGTGAAAGGGTGACTATGGAGAGACTAGGTCCTCTTAAAGACCATTGGGGCCGCCTATGTGTGGACCAGCAGGAGACAGCTGAGATTTTTAATGTCTATTTCTCCTCTGTGTTTACTAAGGAGAATATCATGGATGCCAGAGAAATGAAGGTAATAAGTAGTGAGGACTTGGATTATATGCATATTACAAGGAAGGAGGTGTTTATTGCCTGGAAGCACATTAAGGTGGGCAAATCCCCAGGGCCTGACTAAGTGCACCCATGGACCTAATGGGAGGCCAGAGAAGAAATTGTGGAGGCCCTTGTAGAGATATTTGCTTCGTCGTTAGCCTCTGGTAAAGATCTGGAAGACTGGAGTGTGGCTAATGTTGGACCATGGTTCAAGAAGGGTAGCAAGGACAGGCCAGTGAGCCTGACTTCAGTTGTAGGGAAGTTACTAGAGGGAACTCTGAGGGACAAGATCTACCATCACTTGGATAGTCAAGGCCTGATCAGGGATAGACAGCATGATTTTGTGCGTGGGAGGTCATGTCTGATGAATCTTTTGGAGTTTTTCAAAGAGGTAACTAAGGGGATAAATAAAGGTAGGGCAGTGGATATTGTCCATATGAACTTTAGTAAGGCCTTTGACAAGGTTCCACATGGCAGGCTGTGACTCTAACACTAACTACATATAGGGCTTTATAACTAATGTTGCTTATAATTAAATATTTCATTTGATAAGCAATGTTAAAAATCAACTGAAGCTTTGAGAATAATTTAAGAATTCAGCTCTTGTCTGCTACTTAAACTGATGTTGGCCTTTATCTACTAATAAAGCAATTCTTCTCAATATTACCTGATAATCAAATAATATTTTTACTCAGCAATATATTAGCTGACTTTGTGCAAGGAATAAAATTGGTTCAATTTATTGCCATACAACATACATTACAGAACTGTCAGGACAGGAAATGGAGCCTTATGTGTATCAACTGGGGTGGAGTGAGAGGTGTTGGATGAGTAATTGAGAAGAAGCAGTGGTCAGTGAGTAGTTGGAAAACAGCTCCAGGTGCTGTTGCATCCTCCATCTCTGATTCTTTCCACCCCCACCCTTTCATGTAATGCATGGAGCTTTTTATCTGATACTTCTGGAAGATCATTGTCATTCTTGCAGGACAGTGGTGCAATGACTATTGATTTTAGCAGCAGTATGGACCCCCAAATGACTGATAATGCATGAGCTTTTCTCTGATGGCTTTTCCATGCTTTGGTGCAGGATCATCAGCAGAGGATATCTACTTTATCATATCAGCTAGCTTGGGACACGGTATCATACAATGGAAGATGGGCTCATTTACCTTAACATGCCTATGCTATTTCTTTTAATGAGTTTTTCATGCCCCCTTCCTTTAGCCAGAACCCTAAAAGTTAGTGCTGTTTACATTTTTATTTGGTTCTATTTTGGAAGTTACTGTGTCCACCATCCTTCCAGCCAATGTGTTCCTGATCATTTTGTAAAAAAAAATTCTTATCTCTCTTATGACTCTTTTGCCAATAATCTTAATCTCTGTCCCCTAGTTACTGACTTTCTGCCACTGGAAACAGATTCTCCCCATGTACTCTATCAAAATGCTTCAATAATGTTGAGCACCTTAATTAAATCTCTAACATTTTGTTTGTTCAATGGAGAACAATCCCAATTTCTCTAGATTCTGCATAGAGAAATCAAAATAAAGGGAACATGTTGATCTCCTGTTGGATGTAGGCAATTTTAGAACCACATGGTAAGTAGGCACACTTTTACCTGAATAGCTTGATATTAATGGAATGAAACTCTTTGCAGTTCTTGAAGGTATACAGGTTGTTTTGACAAACATGTTGGCATGTTCTCTAAACTTGTGGGATCTCTGCTATGACCTTACTGATCCCTAGTAGTTCTTGGATTTACAAAGGAAGATTGATGATACATATGTCTCTGCTTGAAGGCCAAAATAACTTTGATGCAGAAACATTCAGAGCTGTGATGACTTAATTTGCCACAGCAAAGCAGATAGCAAATTTTGTAGAGGTTACAGGGATGGAGTAGCTTAGGAACTGCAGTCCACTTGTATTGCAGAAGTTCAGGTGGCTTATCAGGGACCTTTAGACCCTACAAGTGGGTTTCCTTAACAGAGAACCAATTGGTATTTCCTGGAGCTTCAATACCTGTTGCTGTTTTTTTTTGCTACCGCTCTTTTGGACTGACACCCAAGTTATAATATAACTCCTGATGATTCCAATCCCTATCCTTCAACAGTAAGGTTCTCACTAGACCCTTAGCATCTGTAAACCAATTGGTTCCTATTATCATAGATTATTTTAAATTAAAAAATCACTGTCAATCCAATGTGAAAACTGTCCTGGGGTTGCTTTAGTTCATGTATTATTCATTACTTTCAGTGTGATATAGTCATTGAATTACTAAGTTCATATGTCACAATCATTTGATCCAATTTCTGTCATTGGGTAATTGAACCAAACTGCACATATTAATGACAGGCTGGCATGGAGAGATCTCTAAAAGCCCTGGGCCATTTTGTGTGCATGCGGATGAAGTGGTAGTCACAAGCCTAGGAAGCAGTCCGTGAAAGCTGTAGATTAGGTTTTATTGCTCTTAAAAGGGAGAAAACTAAGAAGATGATTCCTTAAAGAAAGGGTGTTCCAATTCAGTTTTTTTTCTGAATTCCTATATGGTGTTTGCATTATATGCAGCATCAATTCAGTGCATAAAAGATGCCCAAAGTTCAATTTCTAGTAGATTTTTTGAACAACATTAGGTTAGTCTCCTTCCATTTTACCTTCTATAAACCTAAGAGTTCAAGAGAAGCTATTGCAGGTAACTGTCTGGCTGAGAGCCCTGAACTCTGAACTCATTTTACATCCCACACATTATGCTCCCAACAAGGGGCACTGGTTATTAATCAGGAATGGGATTCTGGCTGACATTTCCACTCCACACACACTGAGATTCCACTAAAAAACCAAAGACACTTTCTCTGAGACCAGGAATTTCATATTCAAAACCCAAATCTTTCTGACCCAAGTGGCTTAATTGAATTTTGACCATGGAGAATTGGAGAAGCTGCACTGCAACCTTAAATATAGTGAATCATAGAATTCCCAAGCTCAGTCTGAAAGATGGTTTGAAAAAATAATCACATTATGAAGCAACAATGACCTTTAAGTAGTTATTAAAATCTGAATCTCTTACATGTGCAGCCTTTTAATAAGATTCCATTACCTCTTGCCATACGTAAATGCAAATAGATCAATTTTCACTTTATATATTAGTTTGAAGACTCAAGCTGAAGCAATAGCAGGATTCAATTACACTTGGGTTCCATCTACAATGTCTAACAATTGTAATGCCGGGGAGATTACTGCCTATTGGGCCCTGTAAGCATTAAGAATTGTTAAATTTATAATGATGGTTAAAAGATTTTTTTTTAACTATTATGCTGAGAAATTGCGTTTGCACAAAGACATGTAAACCATTGTCACAGTGACATTGTGTGGGCATTTTTTAAACATCTGAGAATTGATATCCGATTTAAAAAAACAATTTCTATTTTCACATAGGTAATATTAATAGGCTTACCACATTTGTCGCTCATTTCTTTTCTGACAACTTCTTTCACTTCTTCTTCCTAATCACAATGAATAAAAATATTCAAAATAATTTGCATTGCTAGAATGTTTTCCTCAACCATGTGGTAATTCATAGCCAATGAAATGCTTCTGAAATTTAATCTCGATTATATAGGAGACACAACAGCCATCCTATGCATTGCAAGCTCCCACAAATAGCAATGAAATAAATGACCAGATAATCTGTTTAAGTGTTGTTGGTTGAGGGATAAATATAGATTCAACTACATTAACCATGGCTGTTTTGTTTAAATCTTATAAAAAAAACTCTTATGTTTTCATAAGAGGACATTGTTCTAACAGCACTTCAATCATTCCTCCCAGCAGTTGAGGAATGGCAACTTACTTGATTATTCAATAGGAAGTCTTCACAGCTAATCTTAGTCCTGCCACCAGTAAGAACCTGGCTAATACGTATCCTCCTCAAAGACTAAAATCACCTGCCGTAACTGAGGTCCTCTAGATCACAAT
>JARFYF010000051.1:13343625-13359742 GCA_030265395.1 Rhina ancylostomus | reverse complement strand
TCATCACTGAGGCATACGCATTAAAGAGTCAAAAGGCTAAATGACTTTTATTTCTCAGAAGTGTTGGATGATGCAAGCATCATCAGGCAAGAATTAATTTGGGTCGCCCAGACAATTACAAGAAGATAGTCTCATTAAAAGCTCTGCAACTTCTTCAACTCTGACTAGAAATCCTTCCCTAACCTAATCAACATGCCTCTACTGAATGCTGGAACAATCATTAAAATTTATGCTGTTAATTTCCAGAAACATGTGGCTTGTGGATGACTTTTAATTAAAATCTAGGGACAAAAATGAAAATGTTTCACAGAATGAAGTCTCCTGGGTTATTACTTTGACAGTCAGTTAAGTGAGGATTCTTAGTCAGTACTCCAGGAGATTAAATATTCAAGAGAGAATGAGTCACTACAACCCCAAGTTTTGTATAGCAAAATTAAACAAAAATATCATCTTGCATTTATATAGTACATTTAATATGTGAAACGTCCCAAGATACTTCAAGGGCCATGTCAAACAAAATTTGATACTGAGCCATGTCAGCTGTTAAAGCAGATTCTTGCTCAAAGATGTAGATTTTAGGATTGTCATAAAGGGAAAAAAAAGAGAAATAGGGGAGCAAAGAAGTTTAGGGAAGGGATTCCAAGCTTAGGATATTATCACAATTGCCAGTGGTAGACTGTTTAAAATGACATGGCATCCTGTAATACTGTGCTGGATTCTAGCTATTAAGTCAGAGCTAAGACGTTATTGTCTTGAAAGTTGTAGAGGTGGAGCCAGGATGATTAGCAGAGGAAGAACACAGTTTATTTCTCTTTGAACTGAAAATCAAGTGAGCAATTGTGACGTGAACTAAGCAGGTAGAGCCAGGTAGTTTGTTGCAGAGTTCAGCTTTCATGGTTAAACGTCAAGAATGAAGAAGGTGAAAATTAGGGGAGTGGTTTGGTGAAACTTTTGATTTACTCAACAAGTAATAAATTTGAACTGTACAGCATAAAGGGTTAGAACTTCTAAGGAGTCTACCAGTCTTCCACTGTAATCGATGGATCTTTGACCAAAATCTTACAGAGACAATTATCTACATAGTGTGGGCTTAGTCTTGTGCTTGAATGAGTCTTTTCATCTTCATGGGAAAACCCATTGCCAGGAGAGATTCACTTGAGCAAACTCTCGACTGGATGCTAGCAAGAAATAAATGGGTTCCTAAATGTTTTCAAAAGGAGATGAGATCAAGGGAGCTGCTGCAAAAGACTGGGCTGCCCTTGTTCTGGTCAGATATAGTGAAGATGCCTTTTAAAATTGACTCAAAAATAGATCACGTTTGATTCACTCAATGGACTTTACTAGTTGCTAAACATGCTTGTTTTTAAATGAGGTGATGATAATATGTTCATTTTTATAACTGATAATGCTACCTCCAGGTATCTTAATTTGCCCAAAATCTGGTGTGTTCATACACACTATAGGTGAGAAAGGCAGATCACTACTAAAAGCTTTAAAAAGAGAAAAACAGTATTAATAGTTACCCTAAGGCCTGGCACTCCTGGCTCTCCTGGAAGACCTCTCACGCCCTGGGATCCTGGGATACCTGTATTACCTGCAATGCCTTGAGTACCTTGAGCCCCTGGAGGACCTCTTAATCCTGGTTCACCCTAATTTAAAGAAATCAGAGTTAGCATTGGTCCAACATTTGATGATTTGTGTCTCAATTTGGCCTAACGTAGATTCCTGGTTTAGATCCAAAATATCCTGGAAACTAAACTGAAATTGGATGCAATATTTTACTATGGCCTAACTAAGATTTTGTAGAAGACCAAAATAATATGGTTCATTTTCTAGTGTTTATAACCAATGTTTCATGTAAATTGGTCATAAACTTGAAAGAAGCAATACAGTAAACTACCCAAATTTCCTTCTTTTCACTACTCTCTTTTAAATTTGTAGAGCATATAGATGAAACCTATACAAATCTGTAGGATTAGTGTAAAAGTGATTGCTTATTGGACAGTCCAGACTTAGTAGGCAAAAGGGTCTGTATCCATGCTGGAGACCACTATGACTAAACAGAAAGCTGGCTTCATACCTTTCGTCCAGGAGATCCTGATTGACCAATTGGTCCTCTGAAACCAACACCAGGTTCTCCCTGATAAAACAAGGTGGAGATATTATTGAACACAGATAATAATGAATCATTGATTATAACCATGGTAACATTTTATTCTAAAGTTTTATAAAGTCATTTTTAAATTTGAGTAGGTCAGATATATTGTTCACATGCTTTAATAACCATTGATGTTCCTTGTCTGGTTTCCAGACAAGGTGAATTCCATTAAAAAATATTAGCTGTTTGTAATTTCTGGTGCTGACTGATCTGTATACTTTCACAATGTTCTATTTCAGATCAGATTTCCAGAAGATCTTGGTGATGCTCTCTGAGTGAAAATGGAGTGGGAAGAAAGGCCATTAATGGGGATTCTCTGACTACAGTTGGATGGATTAGACTGAAGGCAATTCTGCTGAGCTGGAAAATAGAGGTAGGAGATAGCGAATTGTGTCAAAGGCTGCAGAGGGGTCTTGGAGGGTGAAAAGCGATAATTCAGATTCAACCTGTAGCATTATTACCTCCAAATCCATGGCATCAAATTGTGCAGTCCCACTGCAACCAAGCCCCCTTCACCAAACTGCTCACCCCCTCCACGAACTAATCCTACCCAACCCCAAGGTTTCAGGTAGAAGCTTCCTGTCTTGATATATGCTTTCCTTTTTTAACACTCCATGAACTAGCGGCCACAGGTGATTAGAGATAGGAACACCAGCACTGTTAATGAACATTTTGTTACCATTGGCTTATGATGCCATCCCCTTGCCTCACCTGTAACTGATGTAGACACTCACAGCATTAGGCAAAGATTCTTACAAATGGTAGATGGTTTTAATACCCCAGAAATTACAATCCCCATTTAAATCAGCAGCAGAAATTCAGCAGGGAAAATAGATAACTCAGCAAAAATTACAAATGTAGAGCCTAACCTTACCTTTTGACCCTTATCACCAATTTCCCCCTTGGCACCCTGCAGTTATAATAAACAATTATTTCAGAGTGGTGCCACAAAGAATGAATTATATTACTGGATTAATTGACTTCATCAGCAGGGATTTCAGACTAATTGTTAGTGATTTACTTTGTATATTTCATTGTTTGTAACAAGATGGTACAATAATTCACAACAAATTTTAATCTTAAAAACTTGAAGCAAAAGTGGCATAAAGTTTTGTCAAATATAGAGTGAACATAGTGTTGACACTTCATACCTGGTTTCCTGTTGTTCCAGGTTCCCCCTGTTTATAAAAAAACAAGTAAAGACAGACAGGATGTGTGGGTGACAATCTTTGGGTTGGAGAAAAATGGGAAATAATTCAAATATTGGTCAATTAATTTAAAATAACGAATTTGGTTCAGATTAAATATTCAGCATGAGTTTCCTCAAGGAATAAATGGGAAACACATAAATTGGAGTTTAGATTCTGTTTTCACAGTAGCCTAAAAATCTCTTCTAACACAAGACTGCCTCTGTTCTTAAGATGTTGATAGTCAAAGCCAAACCAGTCCAGTAACATGTGCCAATTGCCTTTCAGTAGTGCTAAGAGCACAATATATTGAAGTCACAGAATGGATTTAAGAGGCAGAGTACAACATAATGAGGTGATTATAAAGTGCATTTAATGCTATCAACTGGGGATGTATTCCTTGTTGAACAATTATTGAAGTGGCAGAGGATGTAAGGTGAAAATAGCTTCTTCAGTTGTTTACCCTTGGAAATATGTCCTGAATTTTATAATTTTGGGAGTCAAAATGGGGGAGCTAGTAATGGATTTCTATATGCAGGACAAAGTTGTGATGTGGAAAATTACTAAACAGTCATGTTTGAATTAGATGTAGAAAGTATTTCCTAAGGATATGGATGCAAGATTGAAGACGTGCTACTTTGTTAGAACTTTTCTCTACCTTAATAGTGTAATGTCATTTCATATTCTGTACTATTAAAGTATGAAAGACAAGCAGATGCGATCTAACTGAATGATGGAACATGCTTGAGGGTTTAATTGCCTTTTCCTGTTCCTACACTAAAGAAAGATATTTGTGAATAAGTTACAAATGCTCAGGAGAATCTATGACCAAATATTTTCTTGAATGTTAAGTTGATACAAAGACTAAAAACCCATCTAGTCCACTAATATACTTCAAGGGAGGAAATCTACTATTCTCACCTGGTTTGGCCTACATGTGATTCCAGAGCCACATCACATGGGTGACTGAATTAGTTGTTACCAATGCCTTCTCAAGAATCAACAATAAATGCTCCCTTACCAGTGATGATCAGATCCCATCAAATGAATTAAAAAAATGTCGGTAAAGGGAAAATAGAGTCAACCACTTACACATTCAGTAATCTGACACCTCAGCCAAGCAAAACTATAGTATACTGTATCAACCTAACTCATTAGTGGAATCTGGTGTTGTAAACCTGTTGCTCAGGGTCAGGATTCTAGCCCCAGGCAATCTTAATCGTCTATCAAGTAGAGCGATCCTGACTGGATTTAAGAACGAAAATTCTGAACTAAGTGTAGGTTACCTTTTGACCTTTCAGCGAGAAGATCGCCAGTGCAGAAGCAAAAATGTTCATGGCCGCCTTCTGTCAAGTGAGAAAAGAATTGACACCTCAGACTAACTATAACAACCTGTAAAATTAATGAAATTATTATAATGCATTTCTGATGTAATCAATTTACCTTTCCTCTTTTCAACTTCCTGATACTGTGATAAGAGTCCTGAGGAAAGAATTAATAAAAACTGATCTATTTTATGACATTCAATGCTCATACAAAAGAGCAACATTTTGTGATCACTGGAAGTCTAACATTACAATAAGAATTGCTGGAAATACTTGACATGTGGGTGATATCAGTGCAGAGAGAATCAGGGTTAAAATTTCTGGATAATGACACTTCATTTGTACTGGGAATAGCTAGAGATAAAACAAAGTACCAGGAAAGAGGCAAGTGTGGAAAAATCAAAAGACAGAATGGAATGCTGGAAAGATTTAATGACAAAAGTTGCAGCAATTGGTCAGGCAAAGATAGTTTCCACATTTTCTGGAGTTACCCCAGGATATGATAACATATTACTTACATTTTTATAACTTGTTCATTCACAAAGAATGAGAGAAAATATGGAAGTGTTAGCTAGTCAGCCTTGCCCTTCCCTTGCACTATAATACCTTCCAACCCAGAAACCCTCTGAGTTATCCGCAGTCCTTTAATTCTGGCCTCTTGAACATAGTTTTAATTGCTCTATCAACTGTGGCCTGGCCTTTAAATGTTTTATGACTACACTCTGAAAATTTCTCCCCTTTTTCACCTCTCTTGTCCTTTAAGAAGCTCCTTAAAATTTACCCCTTTGACAAAGCTATGGACTTGCACCTTATGTGACCTAGTGTCAAATTTTGTGAAATAACATTTCTCTGAATGTCATAGAGAGAGACAGCACAAAAACTGGCCATCCAGCCTACCAAATCTGCACTGACCATCGAGCACTCATTTTTAAAATAATCCTACTCTAATCCATTTTATTCTTCTCACATTCCCATAATTTCCCCCTGCATGTCTTGAGATGTTTTATTACATTACATACTACATTATTACAAACTATAGCTATATTAAAAACAAAAGGGTAGCAAGGAACAAAATTGGTCCTCTTGAAGATCAGCATGGTCATCTATGCATGGAGCTGAAAGAAATGGGGGAGATCTTAAATGAATTTTTTGCATCCTTATTTACTCTAAGACACAGAGACTATAGAACTGAGGCAAATGAGCAGTGAGGTCATGGATCGTATCTGGATTATGGAAGAGGAGGTGCTGTCTATCTTGAGGCGAATTAAAGTGGATAAATCCCCAGGGCCTGACAAGGTGTCCCCTTGGACCTTTTGGGAGGCTAGTGCAGAAATTGCAAGGGTGCTGGCAGAGATATGTAAAAGTCCTTAGTCATGTGTGAGGTGCCAGAGGACTGGAGGACTGCTAATGTTCTTCCATTATCAATAAGCTTAGAAGATCAGTAAGCTTGAAAGAATGCAGAGAAAATTTACAAGGATGTTGCTAGGACTTGAGGACCTGAGCTACAGGGATAGGTTGAATAGGTTAGGACCTTATTCCCTGAAATGCAGGGGAATGAGGGAAGGTCTTATGGAGGTATACAAATTTATGAGAGCTGTAGATAGGGTGAATGCATGCAGGCTTTTTCCCCTCAGGTTGAGTGAGACTAGAACTAGAGGCCATAGGTTTAAGGTGAAAGGCGAAATATAAAAGGGAATCTGAGGGGAAACTTCTTCACTCAGAGAGTGCTGCGGGTATGGAACAAGTGGAAGTGGTAGATGAGGGTTCAATTGTAACATTTAAGTGAAGTTTGGGTAGGTACATGGATAGGAGGGGTTTGGAGGGATGTGGTCTGGTTGCAGGTAGATGGGACTAGGCAGAAGATCAGGTTGGCATAGACTAGATGGGCCGAAGGGCCTGTTTCTGTACTGTAGTGTTCTATGACTCTATTAAATTAACTTCATAAGTGGCCTACTCCTCCTACTTTCTAGGTTTTCTATAAATGCAAGCTCTTGTTACTGCACATTTGTGTTCCCACACATTGCAAGTGTGTGGTGGATAGTCACAATTGTCTCCTGTTCTGTCCAAGTACAAGAACATGGCAAACACCTCGTTGAGATCAGCATGCTGAAGAATGGAGTAAACCCTTTCAACATACAAACCCAAAATATGGTGACCCCACTCCTCCATTCAGTGAACTGAGCAATCCAACCTACTAAGTCAGATAAAATTAAATTGAGCCCAGTTCACAGCCATTACAACAGGAAGTTCATCACAACTTAGCTTTGAAATGTTCCTTCTCCAGGAACGCAGTACTCTTCATGAGTGGTTAAGTATGGATGAAATGCATGTACCTCCCTCCCTTGTGATAAAAGTCTTTTTGCCCCCAACTTCTTTCCTCTTCTCATTCCTGCTGCTCCTGGTAACCGTGTCTGCAACATAAAATTATAGTACATAAGATTTAATGACTAGTTTTCTCGATCTGCTTTTTGAGCTGGATGCAAAATATCCTATTTGTGTATTTTTTTAAGATAAGCAGGGAATTGTCCATGGTTTCCTGGCTAATTTTAATCTCTAAATCAATACTACTATCTCTTTTATGCTGATGTGTATGGAATCATACTATGTGCAAGTTGGTTGTGTTTCCTATACAACCGCAGTGACCATACTCCATTGGCAGTAAAGCCCTATGGAATGACATGGCAGATGTATATAATTAAGTCTCTATTTCAGAAAGGCTTTAAGCTAAATGAAGGATATCCATGCTGATCACAATGCTGCACTTAAACATATTTCTGATTCTATTCAGTAAATGAGCAGGGTCACTGATGTGACTAACATGGAATATTTTTATGTTATTAATTATAGGAGATGTACTCATTTGCATTACAAATACTTCACTTTTATGGAATCATAGAATTATAGAAACATGCAGCACGGAAATGGGCTCCTTGTTTCACCTTGTCCATGCTAACTGTAATGACTATCTATTGCTTGTACATACATTTCACCTTTGCTGGATGTTTGAAAGATCTATTCAATTAGACCTAGTACCCAATAAATAGCCCCTCAAATATTTATCCAATTCTCTTTTGAAAGTTATTATTGGATCTCCCTCCACCATCCTTTTAGCAAAACAGGCAACCCTTATGATATGGCAATTTGTGCATAATTCACAAATCACTACTAAAAATCCGAGATATGGAATAAAAATTCACTCTGACAAAATTTATGTGGAAAAAAAGTAAATAAGTAGACATTTTTTTTCCAACTCGCATTTCATGATGCATGTGCAGATGACACAATTTCACATTATGGAAAATCACAATGAGGACCATTTTCTTGGAACACAACTTCCCCGTAATGTGGGGTCACCTATACTGTCTGAATCATTGCAAAGCTAATGCTCCTCATATTGTGTTGAGATGTACCAAGTGGATAGGAATAGACCAAGGCCACAGTCCGAGAGACCACCTAATGAGAAAACAATGAATGTGGCAAAAAAGGACTTGTAGTCTTGTGTCTACATAATGAAAGTAAATTGTTGTGATTTTCTAACCATTATGTTGTTACATTTATTATTGATTTCCCTACTTTTAAAAGCAATCTAATTTCTCAATATACATTTTAGATTTTTCTGCTGTATGATGTTGGAACATAGGAACATAAGCAGGCGATTCAGCCTCTCAAATCTGTTCTGACTTTCAGTGAGATCATGGCTAATTATCTTAACTCCATTTAATTACATTGGCTCCATACTTATTAAAAATCTAAAATTTTCAGAGAAGCTATTGTTAAAATTGGGTCATATTTGATGAGCCGATTATGGCATCTGTAAAGCTGAGGGACCAAATATTCCTGTTAACCTACCATGAGTGGAAACACAGTTTCAAATATTCATTGTCATTTATAGTCCACAATTAGAGCTTTTAACTAATCACTGTTAATTCATATTATTAACATAATTACAAATCAATGCATCACACCCCACCAGCAGTTGTCTTAGGCTTGGCCACATCTTTCACCCATTGATCCTTAGACATGGGGAACTGGGGTGTGAGCCAACTGGCAATCTCTCCCATTCTCTTACCCACTTACACTCATTCCCTGCATCCTGCATACTTGCCACTCTTCTCTCAAATCTGTGATGCAATTAATGTTTTAGGAAGAATAACAATTAATCTATACTTCATTTAATTGCATACATTAACGTTAATTATTTGTCAGGTATAAAAAGTAGTGTTTCTTCATTTTTTACATTGCAGATCTTTAAAGTCAAAAGTAATAAACCAAATGAGCAAATATGTATTAAGTGTTGCTATTGAAATTAGTATCTGAATATATAAAATTATAGGCCTTCTATTATTATTTATTAGCGCTGAATAAAACTCTGATTAACTGGTTATTAACCTTTTTCAATCACTTGGCTAATATTATTTGTGCTGTTTAGTACAAAAGTCTCTCAGCAACTGATTTTGGAAACAAATCTTAACAAGTGCATGATGTGGTTTACCTGATCTTCCTGCAGTGGATCCATTCTTCTTACTCTTGCTAAAATCTTTTCTGAACTCTCTGCTGGATTTTGTTTAGCCTGTTTTTAAAAAAATGAGAATTTCTTAAATAGAAGTCTGACATCTCATCCCCAATGTTTTAAAGTATGTTCTGGTATCATCATATCTGCCAACTAGATGCTTTATACAAATGTTACTCGAAAGTCAATAGAACCCAATGATTGCATGGAATAAAATGGTCTAGCCTAAAAGATTTTCCTTTGTATGATTTCTTTATTAACATACAAGAGACATCCATGCATTTAGAAACAGATGCATGTGGCACAACCAAGAGTTTAAAAAGTGGAAATTTTTCTTTTCATAAATTTGTTAAAGCTACGTCACAACGTTAATTCACAGCCTTAATCTCTGTGACACTGACTATTTCCAATTTCACATATTGACACAGAAATTGTATTTAGTTCAAATTAGCATCAAATTAGAGTAACTTCTTTTCTATGGCTCCACATGTACTAGGTTTTTCATTAATGCTATGAGCAAGTCCAAATATGGAGAAAGTAGAAAATTTTGTTCCATTGGTTTGGGTTGGATTTCAATCAGGCCCCAGGGATGCAAGCCAGGTATACTTTTGTGAGGCTCCAAAGCTGTAGTCCTTTTGCTTATCAGCACTTTTTACCAGCGATTCTCCCTGTGCTAATAACAGTCTTTCAAAATCACCTTGTTATTTCTGACTCCACAGTTTGTCTCGATATGAAAATTTGAAAAAAATCTCTCCTACATGGCATAAGTAGCATCTGGACAGTGATGGAAGGGGAAATGTTATGAGGGCAGTTTGACTGTGCAATTTATTGGAGCTCTAGCTGAACTGGTGAGATACAGGTCTGTGCCACCAGGGTCTTACTACCATTGTAGTAGTGTATTAAGCTTCCTAACTTCCATGTAATTCTCCACAGGAAGGGACAAAAGAAATAGAGACAAGAAGGACCCCATTGTACTGCACAGAGGACATTTAAAGTATTCTATCACTAGGGGAAGCTGTACATCATGGAGAGAATGGAAGATGGTAAGTGGATCGTGATAAGTGTGAGAACAATTTGAAAGGCAGATCTCTCGATTATTCAGGTACGGTTAGACAACTATTAACTGGAGAATAGAATAAAGCAAGGAAGGGTGCAAATAAACTTAAGACCACATGCCATAAAGTCATACACTTCAGAACAGAAGAAAGTAAATTTATTGTGATAGCAAAGGGAAAATGGAGGCAAAAAAAGTATTGAGGAGCAATAAAAGGTCAACAGCTGACATCTATAACATTATTGTGCATTTCACAATGAATTAAAATTATGAAACTAGAGACTTACAGTGGATGAGCAGGATGTAATTAACTTGATAAAAACTTAACTACATCAGGGATGACACTTAAAATTAAGTATTCTAGGCTAAAACATTCTCAAAGAGATAAAGAAAAATATGAAAGAGTATTGGCCTTATTAAGAATATAGCTTCCAGTAGAGAGAGGAAACAAATTCATGCATGGTAAGGTTTAAAATAATAATGAATCTGACACTGTAGTAAGAAAGAAACCGTATATGATATGCATTTGAAGTTTAGTGAGTGTTGTAGTGGTATTGACACAACATAGAACAGTACAACACAGGAACTGGCCCTTCAGCCCACAATGTTGTGCCAAACTAATTAAGCTAATGATGCCTTATTACACTAATCCCCTTTGCTTCCACATGATCCATATCCCTTCATTCTGGTGCAATTATAAGGAAGTAAGTATAATGTGAAAGGATGCTTGATATAATAAGCCTACCATTATAAAAATAAAGGAGAAAGTAAGTCCAATATAGAGACTTGAAATTTGGATTGGACGAAAAGAAGGTCTAACTTGGTGAATGCCTGAAAAACATGGCTGAATATACATCAGGCCTGGAATGGAGATGTTCAAAAATAAGGTGAATAGGGGAACAATTAAATACAACAGGATGAAATCAAGAAGGAAAGCCAAGTATTTGACTGGCACCTATAGACTGAGAATTCTATACTTCCTTTGGGTGGAGCCAAGGTGAAGACCTCCTCTGAGCCTTGGGTCAAGATGGGTCTGATGTGCATTCAGCCCAAGTATCCACATCTCACTAGCTCAACTGGCTGATCCTCGTGGGAGTAGGGCTCACTTTGAGGTCTAGACTTCAATTGAATTTGTCCCCCAAAGAATAAAGATCTCAAAAATTCTTGTGTTGATTGAAATAACACTGAGTTATAAGCAGGAATGTCTTGAGAACCCAAAAATTTCAAAATTTATGCAGGATGTTAGTTACATCAAAAATGATTTTGGAGGTAATGTTTATCCAATGTTTTTCCTTACCCCATCAGAAATGGTTAAGAGATCTAATGAAGGCTTTTTGGAAGACTATTTTCACTCCTTGGTAAATAGCTATCAAAAGTATGAAATACTTGACCACATATATCCATTATAATATCCTTTTAAAAGATCTATTTGAAAATATAGAGCAGAGAATGCTGCTGGAATAGTCCAAAATGTATGATTTGAGTCTATGGATGTAACTGAAGAACATGTACAGCATAAGCACCAAAGTCTTGAATGGTATTCTCAATGTATCATTTCTTTCTCTTTCTTCTTCCCCCTCTTCTTTCAAGTCGATTTTATTGTCATGTGCACAACTGCAGGTACAATGAAAAACTTGCTTGCAGAAGCATCACAGGCACATAGGTTCAGACAATGCACAGTATATAAATATACATAAATTATGCCAGGCAGTGAAGAAAACAAAGATTATGCAAAAGAAGACATTAGTGCAAGAAAAACACAATCAGAGAGAAGTCCATGGTATTGCAAGAGGTGGTCTGTAGTGTTCCATTGCTGAGCCAGGATTAGGTAACAGCTCATGTTGTGCACAGTTCACCCTCGTACCTTTATAAAGTTGTTCATTTAATGCCGAGGTAAAATGTTAGCGGTTTATTTGACTTTGGGAGACTCATTGAGGATTACCTTTAGAAAATAAACATCAATCTCTAGGACACTGCTGCAAAGAAATCTGGGAGAAATGCTAATAGAGACATTAAATATATTTTAATTTTCTTTGAATGCTTTCAATAATAAATTATAGAAATAAGTGGAATGTGGCTGTCCAACAATCCAAATAGGTACTTATAAGCCTATTTTCTTTCCAGGGGATGGGAAGCTGGTGCACTGTATGAATAGACAGAGTGTGTAGGTCAGATTGGTAAGAGTGTAGGGGGGAGTTGTTGTAAGTAGATCATATGATGCAGCCTTCAGTAATGTGTCCAACCAGAGTATTAGGGTATCTCAAACAAAAATAGTGACCAAGATTGGCTATCATCAACAAGTACTTTTTGGTGTGCTCACTGAATATTGGTAAGGATCAGGAACATTTGCTGTATTCTTCCCTTTCTATCCAGTAGTTCTGAGGGCAATGAGCTTTGAGTGTACTGCCTATGCTATGAGAGAAAAAATTAAAGCCAAGATCTTCACAGATGGTACAGTCTAGAATTAGGATTTTTCGTAAATAGTGGACTGGACCTAGTGCAATGTGCAGGCCCCTAACAAAGCAAAATTGCAGCAACTTGGATTCTGCAATGCTGATTAACAGGCATGATGCAACACAATTCCTAGACCTATAATTCAATGGCGTTTCAGTGTGTAACAATGGCGCCAGCTACAGTTTACACTTCTTTCAATTCATTAATATATTGTGTTAAGAGTGGAATGGCACATTGCTCTGCCAAAAGAAGTTTAGCCACTTGGTTTAATACGTGGCTTGGGTTTGTTTTTATAATGCTCCTCTGAAGTACAGTTGGGTGTTTTATTATGCTAAAAGCACTCAGTAAAGGTGTTATTGAAAAGTCATTGGAAAAAAATAAGGAATTAGGCAAGGGTTTTTTTGAGATCACAGCTTGGACTCGTTCTACCCCTGAAGATTTGGTACAAATTTCCTTCCAAAGCACTTTCAAAATTAAGGGAGATTTTCCTCTGAAAAGTGTACTTATGATAACCTGAATGATCTTCCAATGTTCATCATACAGTAAATGAGAAATGTCTACCACAAACCAAGAAATTAACACTCTAATGTTGTATTGTAATCCTGATTTAATGAATTATTTTACATTCAAAGTTAATTTGATGTTTCATATTACCCAGATTTATTTAATTTCAGCGACAGGAGTATTTCCACCAGAGTTTCTAGGTTGCCCTCCTCACTCCCTAATACTTTAATTTTCATTCATCACAGGATGACAATGTGACTAGCAAAGACAACATATTTTCTTAATTCCCAGTTGCTCCCATGAGTGGTTTACAGGGCTATTTCAGAGGGTGGTTAAGTGTCAACTACATCGGTGGATCCATAGAAATATATAGGATTTCAGTAGGTAGAGAATTCATGGAGGGCTGTGGAGGTTCATCCATTGACTGCATTCAAAAAATATATTTCAAGGTTTCAATGAAAGAATGTTGGTAGGATGGGAAAATCGTGTCTGAGCAAGAAGCTTGGTCATGATCTTGTTAAATTGCAGAGCAGGTTTAGGGGACCAAATGGCCTACTCCTGCTCCTATTTTTCTAATTTTATTTCCTGAAGGACATTGGTGAATCAGGTATTCAAAACAGATTCATGGTCACTATTACTGGCTTTTTATTTCAATTATTTAATTGCTTAATCTGAATGCTCCAGCTAATGTGGTGAGCCATAGAATTCTAGTCTCTGGATCAATGGACCAGACCTCTGTATATTAATCCATAACTTAATCACTATGTTACTATATCCTTAAAATGAAGCAATGAAGACCAAAGTCTAGACAAGGTGAGAAAACTTACCTCTGTAAATTTATATTTTTATTTAAATGTGATTTAATAAAATTCACAAAGAAATTTTTCTTTTACGACATGGTTTATTTTTTAATATTTTACAAGGCATGTTTTATTTTTACTTTGAGTATTAAGTACAAATACAAATTCAACTTTATAAAACTTCTTTCTGCAAAGTAACAGAGCTCAAGAAAATACTTTTACAAAGCAAGATAATTTACTTGTTTACCCTTATTCATAAGGGTGGTTTGAAAATACACACAAGCATATCAAATTTAGAAATCCTTAGAACTTGTAAAATCTTTATTGCAAAGCCAGTTTACAGCTTTCTCTGAGGCAGAGCCCCTGCTGATATTATGCTGAGATTTCATGGAGAGCTAGATTATATTTGGCATGAAAATTTAAGAGCCTAGGAAAAAGAACTGGACAAATGCATTCATCCTTGTTAGATCTCCCAAGTGCAGCTTCACTCTGTAAAGTTTTAAATATTTGGTGAATTATTGAAAATAAGGAATGTCACTTTTGATGGCAAATGCATGTTTCATCCACTGTTGTCACTTGTTATTGATATCAAGCACTGAGTTTCTATAATATAGGCTAGCTTCAGAGGGAAATTGTGTTCCAACAACACCTTTGACTCCAACGCAGCAAGATGTTTTTAACTGAACTGGTGCAGTTTTACTTTGCCAAATCTGTGGTGCTATGCTGAGACTGCTATATCAGAGTTAATATGTATGAAATCAGAGCAACTATGAGCTTGTTACTTGGTCTGGGAGGACCTAGATTAAATCCTTATGGTAAATCTTAACGGAAAAGAGCAAGAGAATGGGATTAACTTGATACCTCTTTCTAAGAGCTGGCACAGACAGAATGGGCTATACAACTGCCTCTGTGCCTTATATTTCAGTGATTCTAATTATTCACACTGGATCCGTAAACCTAGTCAGAAGAGAAGACAGTCTACATTGTTGGGTTAGGTTAGCCAAGCCATCTGATTTACTCTCTTCCTATTAACAGCAGGAAAAGGCTTACACCATTTGGCCCATTAACTCCTGCTTTAATTTGTTACTCCAATAAAATTTAGTAAGTTCAGATCACAATTTAGTATATACTTCCCTCTTAAACAACTGAATTGATTTGCCATCTATAATATTCTGCAGCAGTACATTCCACATTCTCTAAACCTTTTCAGGACATTTTTTTTCATGGCTTTGGATTAACCATAGTCCTGGAGAGTCTTGGTTAAGTGCAAAGTGATTGCTCAGTCGTGTGCTCAATTCAATTCACTGTTTGAAAAACTTAACTCCGCTCCTAATTAGAAGTCCAGTACCTTTCGATTGTGTTTTAACAGCTGTGACCCAAAAGTACCTGGATACATATCTAGACCTTAAAAATCCATTTCCTATTTACCTTTCCACTGCTCATCCTCTTTCCCTTACTTACATACATATATGTAACTATATGTGTAAATACTTGAAAAATTTAAGACACCCACTCATAAATTAAGTTGTCTGCTAAAGATGAAACAGCTGGAAATCCCAGGGTAAATTTTATGATTGTGCAATCTTGGAATCAACCTTGGTCAATAGAGTGGCCAGTGGGACTTGGCACACACCCCCTATCCATGTATAGAAAATCAAACAAGTGAAGTGTCTGTTATGTACTCTGGGCAAGCAAGTGGGAGCATGTATTTGATGTGTTGAGGAATGATACAAGAAAAATGGAAGTGGAAAATCAAATTTGGCAACAGGATTAATGCACAGAGATTAACTATGATCATTGCCAGGGATTACTATATAGGGAATCACAGCATAATCTATGCAATGATTGCGACAGCATTATATAGCAGAATGGAGGAAGCTTCTGCAACACCTTTGAAAGGAATTTCATATGAATATCTTAACCATACATATATTAATAATTAAACAGCCTAACTTGATGGCATGTGGAAACTCATGTCAACATTTGCCTGCTGTTAGCCTTCATTCCTGAAGTAATATTGGGAGTAACCTATATACTTGTTCCATAATACTGCAACATGCCCACTTCTTGCAGGTTTCACTGCAAGATCATGAATTTATACACTCTATTTTTAAATGAATATTAA
>JARFYF010000051.1:13195880-13208515 GCA_030265395.1 Rhina ancylostomus | reverse complement strand
AAGAGCTGGCGAGTGATAGGTGGATCCAGGTGAGGGGGCTTGATAGGCGGGGGAGAGTGGGAATGAAGTGAAAAGCTGAGAGGTGATAAGTAACCAAGGGCTGAAGAAGGTGGAATCTGATAGGAGAGGACAGTGGACCATGGAATAAAGGGAAAAAGGTGAGGAGGGGAACTGGTGGGAGGAAATATGTGAGCGATGGGCAGATTGGGAGAGGGGAAAGAGATGGGGTGATGGAGGCTGGAGGAACAATGAATATAAGAAGGGGGGATAGAGAGGAGTGATTATCAGAAGTTGGAGAAATCAAGCTTCGCTGTGAAAGAAATTCAGCAATTTCATGAAAACAAACTAGTGATTCTGCATGACACTATATGCCTGAAGCATGTTGGACAATGCTTCATTGTGTATGTGAAACAGGATCACTCGTTACCATTTCCAATAAGATCCATGAAGGTTTCAAATAATTTAGTAAGTAAACATGTTCTTTTTCTTGAAAGAATGGAAACTTTTGCTTTGGTAACCTATCAACCTCTGTGTAGAAAAAAAAATCTTGCCACATAAATCTTTAAAAATTTTCGCCCACTCACCCTAAACTATGCACTCTATTATTTGACATTTCCATCCTAGGAAGAAGACTCTGACTATCTACACCTCTCATAGTTTTATTTTCTTCTGTCAGGTCACCCTTCAGCTTCCTACTCTTCAACAAAAACAATCTGGGTTTGTCCAACCTCTCCTTATGACCAATACTCTCCAATCCAAGCAACATCCTGCTGAACCTCTTCTGCACCCTCTCCAAAAGTGCAACATGCTTCCTGTGATGCAGTGACCAGAGCTGCACATAATGATAGATGTAAAAAAAATTCTATGGATTCAAAGAACGTGGAAGTTCTCATCAATATTCTTGCTAACATTCAGCTACTAAGTCAACAAAACAGATTTATCTACTTGGAACGTCTGGCGTTTAACAGGTAACTTCCACTAATGCAGAGGCAAAGAATAACTGTCTAGATTTTGCAGTAGTAATGATGATGAAATTACTGGCGCAGGCTTTCATTGCTCTGTTAAACTGATTCAGACTTCCAGTACGTGTGTAGCCTGATGTGGAAGTCTCAATTTGCTGTTGCTAATTCAGCGTCCACCTGCAGACTGCGCCGTACATAGCCAATGGCATGAATTCAAACTACTTGCAAACTTGTTCTGCTATAAAATACATAGGAAACATGAGGAAAATAAAGAGTCTAAGTGTTTTTAATGGCATGCAGTGCTGTAAATATCACTTAGCAAGCTATTCACCTCTAAACAATTTTATGTCTGGGTATTATAATCCCTTCACAATGATCAGGAGCAACAAATATAAAATTTGAGAAAATGATACAATAATTTTTAGGGCATTGGTGGAAGTAATGAGGTTTGTTCTTCTGGAAAATGTTATAAATTTGATGGACAAATTTGATCACAATTTGCTTTTGTGATTTTATAAATATTTCAAAATACAAGGGAGTTTAAGATTATTGAAAATAATGCCAAAAATTATGAAATTTCAGTTTCAATCTTAATCATATCCATATGTCCCTATCCTTATTTAGCAGTAAGTAAAATGTCTAAAAAGTTAATTAAAAATTGCTTTTGGGTATGCTGTCTGTGGGAATACTTTAATGTGATTGGCTGCTCAGCTGGTTTGGTGACATCAAAGCTTCTAAGCAATGGGAATCATCCTGAACTGATGCCTAACAACCACCAACATTGGAAAAAGGAAACTTTTCAACATACAAATTGTGGATATATGGATTTTTCTTCAAGGTCACCTCTTAGTGCCATGGTTTTGCTGCTCTCTGCAGATTCTGGGCTATTATCTCTTGACACTATCTCCATGGTTAAAAAATACTTGTTTTCATGATGTCTCAAGTGCAGGAAGTGTCTGAGCTACAGTAGATTGAGCTCTGTTTTGGGGCTGGAGTCACCATGGTGCATTAAGGATGCTGAGAGATTTGTGAACGACACCATTTAGAAAGGCAGTTACATTGCAGATTAAGTGTGAGCAGGCAAAGAGGCCAGATCAGAAGTAGCAGTCAGATTGACTCGGAGGACTCTGCACTATTTCACTCTCCAACAGATTTCAATTTTGGATGCTGTTGGTTTGATGGTTCCTCGGAGGACTTCAGTCAGAACCAGGAGTGTGGCACAACTGTACACAAAGGGAGGAAGAAGAGTGAAAGAGCAGCAGTGATAGAAAATTTGATATTTTGAGTGCAGACTAGTGTTTCTGTGGGTGTAAGTGCAACTCCACAATGGTGTTTTGTCTTCTCAGTGCCAGGGTCAGGGATGTCACTAAACCTCTACTGAGCATCCTCAAAGGGGAAGATGAACAACTGGAGGTTGTGGTATTGGTTTATTGTTGTCACTTGTATTGAGGTACAGTGAAAATCTTGTCTTGAATACTGTTAATACAAGTCAATTCATTACACAGTGCAGTTACATTGAGTTAGTACACAGTGCATTGAGGTAGTTACAGGTAAAAGCAAATAACAGAACAAAGTGTCACAGCTACAGAGAAGGTAGCCAATAAGGTGCAAGGTCATAACAAGGTAGATTGTGAGGTCGAGTCCATCTCATTGAATAAGGGAACCGTTCAGTAGTCTTATCACCGTGGGATAGAACCTGTCCTTGAGCCTGATGGTATGTGCCCTCAGACTCCTGTATCTTCTGCCTGATTGGAGAGGAGAGAAGAGAGATGATCCAGTATATGATTAATGGTATATATCAATACCATTGACATAGGTATTTAAAGGGATGAGATCCTGTACCCACAGTTTGAGGAGCTAAGAAAGAGCTTAAAAAGCAGGACCTCAAAGATAAAAATCTCAGGGTTACTCCCAGTGCCACATGCTAATACATACAGAAATAGGAGGATAGGCAGATGAATGTGTGGCCAGGTGATGATGCTGTAAGGTGCGCTTAAAATTTTTGAGGGATTGGAGCAGTTCCTAGGGCAGATGGGACCTCTATAATTGAACAACTTGCACTTCAGGGTCTGGACCAATATCATTGCCAGGGGGTTTGGTAGTGTTATTGGGGAGGGGTTAAACCAGCTTGGCATGGGGGTTGGAACCTTAAAGGGACTTCAGGAGTTAGAGAAGTATCAAGTACAGAATGTTAAAATGACAAAAAGGCTCTGTATCTTAATGCTTACTGCATTCACAATGGTTAATAAGACATGCAGTTGCTGACCAAACAATAGAATATACAAGCATATAAGGTTTTCTGGAACTGAATAAAACACTGTCCAGGCTACAGCTAAAGGCTGTCTACATTACTGGTCACCACAGGAAGGATGTGATAGCACTGGAAAGGGTTTCCAACCACATTGCCCAGGATTGTCAACTTAATTATGAGGAAAGATTGGGTAGAGTGGGATTGTTTTCTTTAAAACAGGAGATGAGTGGAGATTAAATTGAGAGGTATAAAATTATTAAAGGAGCCAAAAGAATGAACAGGATACCCTTAGCTGAGAACTCAACAAGAAGATAGCATGATTTAAATTCATTAATGGAAGGTTTATAGGATAATGGTGGGGTCTGAAACTCACTGGCTGGAGGGCCAGTAGATCCAGAAGCTATCATCACATTCAAAATGTGTTTGGTTGATCACATAATGAGACCAAGGGCTGGAAAGTATGGTTGACCTTAATGATTTATCTTCAGCTAACATGGGCATGATACACTAAATGGTCTTTATAAACTGTTAAATTATATGATTTGAAAGGTAGAAATGAGCAGCCTATTCAACCTAAACATTGTTTTAATATAGAAATACATAGTTTACAGCACAGATCAAGGCCATTCAGTCCTACTATTGTGATGCCTCCAACATGTCACTTGTACTTTTCTAAATAGTCCCATTCCATTGCCAACAAACCAAGGACTGTAGCACTGCACCATGCTATGGAAAATGGGTGAATCTTCCCAAAAAAAACATTTATTACTGGAAAGAAAAATATAGTAAATTTACAATTTCACTAGAAGTACCAATAAATGGAAATAATTTCACTATGTCTCCAATAGAAAGACGATCGGTTTGTAATACAAGCTTCTCACTGTACCTTGGTACAAATGACAATAATATACCAATACCAAAGGGAAGCTGTTGCCTAGGTTCTGATTCACAATCAGTCTTTGAGCAAACAAGGAGAGACACAACCGGTTTGAGCAATTGAGACAATGGGAAAAGATGAGAAATGTAAGAAGAGGAGATCAAGAGAGTGGGAACAATGGTGAGATGGGGGAGAGAGAGAGAGAGAAATTGATACCAACAGGAATGTAACCAGTGCCCCTCTAACTGAAGAGAAATCCTGCAGTGCTTTTCTGGTCTATATGTTCCAATTAACCATCAGAATTAAGCAATTAACTATCAGAAGTAGATAACATACTCAGATTTGTGGATTTACTTCATTTCAAACAGTTGTACAGTCCATATTCAAAATTAAGTAAACAATGTGTGAAGACTTTCCTGGGAACTACTAAGAAATAAACTAATGGCTAATTGTAAACTCTGGCCCGTAGTCTAACTTGCACAAAGTCCTGTTCACTAATCAGCTCCTGTTCTTTGGTTAACATTAGCTGCTGGTCTGGCAATAGCTCATTTTTAACATAACCTTTCTTGTTTTCACACCCCTCCATGGCTTCTTCCCTTTCTTTCTCTATGACCTCATATAGCTTGCAAGATCACTGCTCTGCTTTAGTAATGGCCTCCTGTGCATCCCTTATTTTAATTACTCAGTCATTGGCAGTGTGCTTTCAGCTGCCTAAGCTCCAAGATCTCAAATTACTTCAACAAACCTCTTTCTCTCCTTCATCTTTTAAAATACCCCGTGAAACCCTGGACCAAACTTTTGGTTACCAGTCCTAATATCTCCTAATGGGGCCTTGTGTCAGTATGTTCCTGTGAATTGCCCAGAGAGATTCAATATAAATGCAAGTCATATCATTCAGATTTTAGGGTATTCCATTCAAAATGCACAACTTGCATCCAGTGAATAACAAAGTTGTAAATTTTAATAGTATTGATGGTTAGCACTTTCAAACAAACTTTCAGCTGTTGACAGACTGGTAGCAATATACTTCCATTAAGCTGAGTACACCTTAACTACAAGACAGGAAATTACCAAACAGGAAACAAGCAGCATCCCTACAGAAAATATTTCTTACTGAATTTCCAGGCAATAGCCTTTCATTTCTCTCATGCAATGGCCTGTATTAGGTAAAAAAGATTCAGTGTTGGGAATCTTGGACACTAGTGTATTTTCATGCATATTTTTATACATTTAGAGCCATGATTACATTGACATGTCAAGACTCTGAGTAAGTCCTGATTTTAAGCTTAACCTAGCCAGCAAAAATGAGCAGATTTAAATTGGATTACCAATTTGCATCTGTTCAAATTTTGCTATCCATAATGTAGCCTAAAATTGGGTGAAATGTACATCAAATGTCTAACCCAAACCCAATGCATTCTAGATGAATGTGTCAGGTTAAAACGTGGCTTCTAGTTTTACAATTAGTTTTAGTGGAGCAAAGATATAGTACACGAGTGGGTAAAGATTACATGAAGTGAACATTGGGGCCGGGAACCTCAGACTATAATCTTTAAACAATAAAGTATGTTTTGTCAGAAGATGAGCTTTGTAAATTTGTTTTTTCTTCTCCTTTTGACCTTGATTCACTTTCCCCATACCTGATGTATGGTGGTATAACTTGCCTCCAGTTGCAAGTTACTTTTGTCTGGGGTCTAATTTAAATTTGCTGTTCAGGATACCTAGACCTACCCTTGAATCCCTCTGTATTAATGTAATGTTAAGGTCTCCCACTCTCTCCCACAACAAGAACTTGCAGTTATGGAGCATCTATAACCAATTAAAAAAAGAACCTCCAAAGTACTTTGCAGGTGCAATTTCCACACATAATTGAACACTGTCTCATATAGGAAATTTTACTGCAGGCTTCCAAAGGCTTCTCCATAAAGGTAGGTTCTATGGAGTATCTTAAAGGAGAAGAGAACTTCAATAGGGTCCCCTAGGCACATTGTTCTCATAACTAAGAGGTCCAAGTTAACAACCATTCCCCTTGGCTCATCCTCAAATTATACTTGTGACTCTCCTGCAACACCTCTTTAATTGATATTTCCAAATCTCAGCCAATTTTTTTTGTTCCTTCACATTTTTGTTATGTGACAGAACTTGCGTGACTGAATTCTTCACAATAACATCCATCAAAGAGTTAATGTTGAGACACCTGAGTAATATAACCTCAAGGCTTTGTGACTGTACACTGAAACTGAAAGGGAAAAAGAAGCATCTTCACACATTGTGGAAGTGAAAGATCAAAATTATACGTGCTGAAAAATCTGAAGGAAAATGTCAAATAGAAAATGAAGCCTTGTCTCAGCTTTGTCAGAGAGAGTGGATTAGGGGCTCAAATTTACAGTTTGGATTTGGTCCAGGTTTCATGCTTATTTTATGTCAAGACTCAGCAAGCCAATTTGCTAGTTCAAAAAGTTCAAGGCACAGATTTGTTTTCTTAGACAAGAGTATTAAGGGTGATGGAACAAAGACATTTAGATGGAATTGTGGTACAGATCAGCTAAGCTCTAATTGAATGGCAGAGGAGACACAAAGGGCTGAATGTTTTTCTCCCGTTCAAAGTTCCAATGATCCTGAATGAGCTACCATACAAAAAGTAGAGCAAACACTTAAACATAACTAAAAATGGAAATGTATTAAATACTTGAAAGAAAAATTTGAAACAACTTTTGGAAAAAGTTGTTGTTGTTTCATTTTTTCAAAGAGCCAGGAGAAGCACAAGTGGCCAAGTGCCTCCTGTGTTGTGATGAGAATACAAATTTAACCTCACCTAACTCAAAGGAGAGCACCTTGGTGTGGAATATATTAAGCACACCACTTGACCCCATGGGTTTCTGCCTGGTGAATCATTCATTTACTCTCTTTTCTCTGGTTTCCCAAGTAAGCTGAGTGTGATTTTTAAGAAAATACTAATTTGCCATCCAATTTGCAATGTTAAGTCAGTTATACTACATCATTAACTGCCAGAAAATTGACTGTGGAATTAACTTTAACTGGCATTGTGAGAATCTAAGTAAGGTCTTTTGGTCAGGCCACTGAACAAAGTCAATGGAATGTAAAATCCCATGGGTATGAAATTTGTCAGTGAGCCCAATCCTGTTTGATTTTCCGGAAAACATAATACAAGTACTAAATACACTTTCTGCTGTTTCTTCCTTGGTTCTTGCTTATACAAATTCTGAATGAAATCAACACTAATTCTAAAATAATTCGTATAGAAAACATAACCAAAAAATTAACTGCTGAATCAGAGAAACTGTCCCATCAAACTACAGGACAAGATTTCTTTTTAGGAATGAAAGAAAGCAAAAGGTCAACCCATAACTTCTTCACTAATATCTTGCTCTTCAGGATGAATTGTTAATATATTATTGTTTAAAACCTGAATGTAGATGTAGAACATTTTCTCTCTCCTTATTCTTCCTCTCCTCTCCTTAACTTCCTCTCCTTATTCAAAAATATTCCAAAAAGATGTTGCATTTTTTCAGTAGACCTTTCTGTGCTGTTCTTGATGCTGCTTTTCTCTCTGGTGTGTGCAAGCATCATGAGTAGAAAATATTAAATGCCAACATCTACCTCTCAACTCAACCACCTCTCAGAAGATGTTAGGGGTACATTTCAACCCCAAGAATTCAGTTGGTGACCATGTTCTGCCCTTTTCTGATCAGGCAACACCTGATTCTCCAATATCTAATGATTGCCTGCCTCATTTTTTTTCTCTTCTGCAATAAAAGAACATCTGTCTTGCTTGTAGTGAAATTTCTGTCCCATATTTTCCAGGAAGATTATTCCCATTTTACAGAATTGAGTTCAATTAGTGAATATTGATTAATTACTATTACTTACTACAACACAGGAGGAGGCCATTTGGACCATTGTGTCTATCAGGCTGCCAGCAGAACAATCCCATCAAACCCACCCTCCTCCCTCTTTATTTACCTACAACCCACTCATTCACACATGCCCATCAATTCCATTTTGATCATTTTGCTACCTGGCTACACTAAGGGTTAATTTTTCAGTAATCAATTAACCTTTCAGCATATCTTTAGATGTGTGAGGAAGCCAGATTACATAGCGGAAACCCATCACAAAACCATAGTGCAGGCTTCACACAGAGCATGATTGAACCATGGTGCCAGGAGCTGTGAAGCAGTGCCATTAAGTACTGCTCCACAGTACTGCTCTTCATTCTGCTTACTTTTATTCCTCTTAATTTCCTGTTCTGAGGGTGGCCAATCCTGCTGGGGCAACTCCTGGTAGCTCCGGTCAATCTCCAGTGCGCTACTAATGAGTGGATGAAGCCAATGAATGCTGGGAGCTATTTGACTGTATGAGATGATGGGTTCCAACCCCCAAAACAATTTGCATGTGAAGTGGTGACAGGTTTCAAAATACTTCACAAGTGAAATTAACAGAGAAAGATATTGGACCAAATGAAGAGCTATTAGAGGTTGAATAGGTTTAAAGAAGTGACAAAGGAAGTCACTTGGGGGTTTACCAATCCTGTCCACACCCAACTCCCACACCTTCCAGCAGCTGCAAGTTTAAAATTTCCTGCTCACATCAACATTACACTTAAAATCTTCCATGTAGTGCCTTTTAAGGCCTCTGCATTGGATTAAAAATGAAACTCTTTCAGTGCATGCACTTCATGACTGTACTCCCAGAGGAAGTGAAATTCTCATAATGGTGCATAAGGGAATGCCCTAAAGTTGAAAGTGAGCCACAATTCTGTAACAGAGTAAGGAGAAATTTAACCCTTCCTGTACTTCCACTGGGAATTCCTCACATTCAACGTGGACAGCTGTAATAGAAACTGTATTACAATTCCCAGCCATTGTATTCCTCACAGAAAAAATCACTTGAAATGTAAGTACACATCATTCAAGTTTATCATTTTTTAAGTGTTAAATTATCTTTGCAGCATAGCGTGTGTGGGATGTTAGTACCAGTTGCAGCTTAAGCAGATGTTGTCTTATTGCACTGCATATGAAGGTATTTGCCATGATTGCCCATTATGTGTCAAGCAGTTACTGTAGATCTAAACATTCAGAACCTCCATCTGTCATCCTCTGTGGTTATGATATGCCAAAGAAGTAAAATTAAAATATTAATGCATTTTTAAACATCATTCACCCTCATCCAAAACAGGTGCTCTTGTGTGTGTGATGTCTTATTACACTGTTCGAGGATTTCCAAAGGATTTTACATTGAAGTACTAATCTGCTCTTATGAGGCCAATCGCAACATCCAATTTATGCGCAGCAGGATGCCACAAGCAGTAAATTCAATAAATGACCAGATACCCTGGGATTGATTACAACTGAACTTGCTGGTTGATAAAGGATTGTGCACAAAACTAGTTTTACCCCCACCATGATATTATTCTCCATTGAGTTTAATAGAGAATAAAACCAGGCAGGGAATAAAATCCAAGTTGCATCCAATCTTGTTAGCTTCTTCACCAGATTTAATTTAATTTGTTTCCTCCATCTTTGGTGGAGTTGATAGAAGAACGTTGACCAGGGCAACACCCTACTCTTTCTTTATTGGAATGAGATCTGGTAACTACACCTGAAGAGGAAATTGGGACATCCAAGAGATAATACAGTGCAGTACTCCCTCAAAACCACACAAGACATATGCACTGCACTTGAATGTTTTTGGCATGATTGCGCATTATAACATGTCGAGCTGTTCGTTAACTAACTATTTCAGAATCTGAATGGATCTTAAATGCAAAACTTCCTGGCTTAGAGCTGATGAGTGCTGTTGGTTCAGTAAAACTGTTTCAAGACTTGTGAGATAGACCACTTCCCAAAGCATATGAAGAAGCAGCCTCCTCACTCCTGGAAGAAATTTCCAGGTTTAATCCTTAATTTGACAGCAAAATTGGCATTAAAAGCCTGAGACCCAAGCAGGAGTATTGTACAATATGGAATGGAAGAAGACCATTCAACCCACTGAGTCTGTATCAGCTCTCTGAAAGAACCATATGCTTGGTCCTAGTCACCTGGTATTTTTCTGTGGTATTGTTCTTTTCAAATATTTGTCCATTTCCTTTTCAGAACATTATGAATCATGCTGGCTAGACGTTCCGTGTCCTGGGATAGAAATATCCCATTTTGCTTCAGTAGATAGGGATCTTAAATCTATGTCTTCCAGTCATTGAGGCACCAGTCAATAGAAATCCTATACACAAATTACACACTTCACAGTTTTAAACACCTCAGTCTCAGCCTTTCATGAATTGCTTTGCATTAATGAAAGATGCTCAAGTTTCTCTGGTCTCTCTGTTTTAGGACTTCTGTTTCCAATCACTATCTCACAACTCATCAGAAAGGACAAAGTCCTCAACATTTTTAAGAAATAAACTGCAAATACTTGCTATATACATGTGCCTATGAACTTCTTACAAACAACAGAAGAACTCTTGAATACATGAAGCAGGAACATGGGGGAAATTATCAGACAATAATTTCAGGAGGGACTGGATTGAAATGTGTTGGAAATGGTACAGAACTACAATGTACTTAGAGCACAGAAATGGACCATTGGGCCCAAACAACCTACTTTCCTGCTTCTCACTTTATATCTCTTGTCAGCATTCTTAGGTCTAAACTCCCTCTCTCTGCATATGCTCAATAACTCCCCTTTGTTTTTTTTTGCTATTGACCTCGACTAAAGGGTAATATACAGTAGCCAATTAACCCACACTGTCACGGAGAGAACTCCACACAACCAGCGACTGAGGCCAGAATCAAACCCATAGCCCTGGAACTGTGCCATCTTGTAATACTGCATATGGTCACAAGTAAGCTGAATATTGTGAACTCCATTTAAACTGTGCAAGAAACACGGAGCATGCAGTGTTATATGGGTGCAGTCAGTGGCATCAACAAAGCCTCCTTCACACTATCCGTGGAGAAAATGTAAATGTTACACTTTATGTAGAGTGTTTTGCTAACCTGATACAGCTATAGATTACAGACCAGGAGCTGCCATTAATGTTACCTGATACTAGCCAAAGGCATTCAATTTAATGGTGAACGTAGGCAGTGCTGCCTTGACCTTTCATGAGGTTTGAGTTGGTTCACCTTAGAGACAGACCCCTGTATAAAGCAGGCAAATTACTCCTCAGTGAAATGTACATTAAAGAAATGCTCTCATCAGACCACATGGATGCAACATCCTGCGTTGAGATTTACACCTCCCTTTCCTGCCAGCTTTTCCTCTCTCCTTCACCCAGCCCCAAAAGTTTTCCAATAAACGACCTTCAATAGTAGTAAAGCTGTGTAGAAAACCTCCATCAGCAAATCTTCTCCAGTTTGGCAGAAACAGGTGACAAAACACCTGAGGTTCTGACAAACCATCACAGCATCCATATGTAGTGGACAAACCTCTTCACAGTCTTGTCGAATTGTTATTCCTGATTATTGGCAGGCACGAGCTAGCAGGTGATGTGTCAGCACAGGGTGGAAGTAAGGGGGATGGCGGGAATGAGTCAGAGTCACAAAGGATCTTGCAAATCTTGTTGCAACCATATTTAAATAATTTAATCAACCATTTAACTAGCTATAGCATGTGCATTGCACACCTATAGAAGGGTTTGAACTAATTAATGGCAGTGAACTTCTGATATCATAGAGAGATACAGTACAGAAACAGGCCCTTGAGTCTGCACCTACCGTCAACCACCAATTTACACTATTACTGCATTAATCCCATTTTTATTCTCCCCACAACTCATCAACACTTCCCAGATTCTGCCACTCACATACTCACTAGGGGCAATTTACACCTAACCCTACCAACCCACACATCTTTGGGATGTCAGAGGAAAGCAGAGTGCACAGCGGAAACCCACGCAGTTGCAGGGAGAGTGTGCAAACTCCACATAGACACCACCTGAGGTCAGATTTGAATTTGGGTCTTTGGCGATGTGGGGCAGTGGCTCTACCAGTTGTGTCTATGTGCCAGCCTTATAAGTGTGCAACCGAACTCCATCCATCAGGTTGGATGGATCAGGTAGCAGTTTTGTGCCTAGTATATAGGCAGGGAGCTATTGAATTTCTAGCTTGATAGCTTGTGTGCATTTTTTTTGTTCTAATTATGTTCTTTCTTGTAAACAATGTATTTAATTTATGTTTTTCTTGTGAATGCTGCTTATTGGAATTGGTTTATTATTGTCATTTGTACCAAGGTGCAGTGAAAAACTTGTCTCGCATACCATTCATACAGATCAATTCATTACACAGTGCATTGAGGCACTACAAGGTAAAACAATACAGAATGCAGAGTAATGTGTCACAGCTGCAGAGAAAGTGCAGTGCAGGTGGACAATAAGGTGCAAGGTCATAATGCGGTAGATTGTGAGGTCAAGAGTCCATCTTATCATACTAGGGAACCATAGTCAATGGTTCAATAGTCTTATAACAGCAGGATAGAAGCTGTCCTTGAGCCTGGTGGTACGTGCTTTCAGGCTTTTGTATTTTCT
>JARFYF010000051.1:13147015-13158467 GCA_030265395.1 Rhina ancylostomus | reverse complement strand
TCTCTCCATCATTCCCCCCGCCGCTCCCACCCTGACTGCTTTCAAACATTTATACTGATTTTTCACTGAGTTGACATCTTTGGCCTGTGATGTTTCTCCACCACATCTTCAGGCCAGGTGACTGGAGGTTTAATTCATTAGACGTGAACCCCATTGTTCTCTTGTTTATGTGAAGAGGCTGAGCAGGGAATATTGGTTAGAAGTTTAACTTAGCAAACAACAAACATCTTGAGCCTCGGACAATTTCTGCTGTTTTTGCAAAAGGGATTTTAGCTTAATGAGCAACCACTTCTTGACCTTTGGACAGGTGCTAAAAAGCTGAGGTTAGCGATAAGCCTTTTTGGGGCCTAGAAAGTGATTATCCATCACACAGGTAAGGCAGTGATAAGTAACTTGGATTTTGGAAAAAACTCCAGAGTGCTTGAGTTTTTTGTTGTGGAAAATTATCAAGGAACTTAGAACCATAGCAATTAAATAGAAAATCAGCAGATGTTAGAAATCTGAAATAAAAACAGAACATGTGGGAAACACTCAGCAGGTCAAGCAGAATTATGGAAAGTCTGAAATCCTCCTTCAGAACTGATTAAATACATGGAGGTATGCACCATTCATGGTCTACTGGATGTCAGAGCAAGCTTCAGGGGGTGAATGGCAAGAACTCCTGTTCTCGTGTTCCAGAACTAGAAGCCATATGCTGGGATTTTCCAGTTTAGGCTCCTGACAAAGGTGGGATCTGGGAAGCAGAGGCAGAGATAACCACATTCTAGGAACCGAACATCATCAGAAAATCCAACATCACCAGCTACAATAAAATTAATGACTTGAAATTTGTGAGCTGATAGATGCTGAAACACAAAATCCTTTTATCAACGTATGTAGTATTAACCTAAGGCAAGACTCAGAACAAAAATCATTTGTTTTCCCAGAGTAATTAACATGTTGAATAGGGTTACAATAAAAGCAATTAATGGCATATCAATTAACACCTTTCACAAAAGAAAGGCAATCTACAAATAAATACTGATGGAGATAATTAAGTACTTTCTTGATTGACAGTTGCTGAGCTGCTGATACTTTCAAAATGTTATCCCAAGCAAGTCAACATCAGCCAAAGACAAAGAGGGCGGAATCTAAAAATATCTGATTCTGAGGTGAGAGTTTTTTATGGTCCATCTGTCCACTGAGGTGACAGTAGAAAATACCTTCAGTATTTTTGAAAGATTTCATTGCATGAAATGAGCCATTCCCTAGTTTAATTCAGTAGAAGCAATTGTAGTCCAATCTAAAGGTTGAAGCAGGGGCGGCATGGTAGTGTAGCGGTTAGGGCGGCATGGTAGCGTAGCGGTTAGCGTGACGCTATTACAGCGCCAGCAATTGGGGTTCAATTCCCGTCACTGTCTGTAAGGAGTTTGTACATTCTCCCGTGTCTGCGTGGGTTTCCTCCCACATTCCAAAGACGTACGGGTAGGTTAACATGGGTTTAAAATGGGCAGCGTGGACTCGTTGGGCCGGAAGGGCCTGTTACCACGCTGTAAATAAAATTTAAATTTAAAAATTTTAAAGTGGAGATTCAGATCCTGGCAGTTGCCACTCAGTAGATTAGATTAAAATTATTGCTCGATTCTTCTGGCTGGGAAGTGATTGGCTGGGGAATATTTAAGAAGAATATATGATTAAAAAGCAAGTACATTCCCATTGAGAACCCTAGAGACTACTGCCACGCTTGAGTCTTCTCCAATATACAGTAAACTATATTTTGATAATAACATCAATTATCCATAGGTTAAAAGAGGTCACAATAATTTTGAATCACAAATGAATTCATCAGTTTTGCAATAACTGAAGGATTTGCTATTAAATCAGCTACAGATACCTGTAGTATGCCTCCAACTCCAGTGTTAGGCGGTCTTCCATTTCCTGATTATCCTGTTGAAGACTCCTGTGGAATGCAATACAATGGGTTTAGAAAGATGGCACATAAGATGATGACGTAGACTTAGAAATAAAATATCAAACTAATGCTTTTCCAATAAAGAAGAGTGGCTGCACTGGAATAGATAGGGTGGAACTGACAAGGTAATACCTTGGGAACATTTTACCAAGAGTGTGCTCAAGACGTGGAACTTGCTACAACATGGAATTGAAGTAAATAGCTTTAAGGGGATACCTAGATGAGAACGAGGGAAAAGGGATGGAAATGATCTGATTATTTTAAACAAAGAGGAAATGAAAACTTACATTTCCATTGCAACTCTCCCAGCCTCAACTCATCGAAAAGTACTTTACAGTCAATGAATAAATAAACAAGAAGGGGAACCGAAACCCTTGGGGAGAAGGTGAACAAGGTAAAAGAGATAAACAGAATCCCATTGAAGAAAGGAGCAGAGCTCCTTTAAGGTCAGCAACTAAGATGTGAGATCTGTTTTTACACTGATACCTTGCTTAGCGCTCAGGATACAAGATTGTTAGAAGAGATCACTATAGATCATTATAGATTTCCATATGAAGAGATGTGTTACTGACATCCCAGTGATGCTGGGAACCATGAATTCCTGCCCTCCCAGCTGCTGCATGTGTGGAAACCTGACGTGAATCCTGTCCCTCTGCTGGCAGTCTCACAGAAGTGGCTCACTTACAGTTTGGTGTGGAGAGGCTGCCTGTGAAGGACGGTGTTGGGTGGACTGGGGTGAGCAGCGTGGGTGCATATGGCTGAGATTTGGAGCTTGGGGCTGTACCCTGACTGGCACAGTGAGTGCAGACCATTGCTGGGGACTGACAGCAGCTGCTCTATGTGCTAACAGCTGCTTGGATCCTGCAGTGTATCTCATCATGGAAGCTCATGTCTCCCCTCCTTTGTGCACAGCTCTCCCTAGGAGCTTTCTGCTGCAGAACCGCCAGAGCTTTGTAGCAGGCTTTCATCACAGGAGCGCACTGTGATGGGGAGGGCAGGGATTCATGATTGGTTCCTAGCATAATGTATATCACAAGCAGATATATTTTTCCAAGTAAAAACAAGGTAGATACCTATGATTGATTGGATTGGCGGACCAAGAGTACTATAATGAAGAAGTGCTCTGCAGAGTAATGGCAAGCAGAGTATCAGTGTATATCAAGATTTCCAGCATCTGGAATCATTTTGCTTTTTGATCACAGCCAATGATATTTTCCCTGCGGTTCTTGAAAGTAATGCCTCAGGACATTTACATCCATGTAAGACAACCACTAGACCCCAGTTTAAGATCCTAAGGAAAAAATATCATTCCTGAAAGTGCAGCACTCCCTCAGTAGTGCCCTGGTACTTTAGCATAACTTTTCACAATTGGGACTCCCAGGAATGAGATCTGAAACTTCTGACTTGACAACGAGAGTACTTCTAATCTGGCACAACTGAAACACTGTGAAACAGGGGAGACTCATTTAATGCACAAATGCCTACAAAGGTCAGATGGACAAGTGGCCTAAATCTATGAAGTAGTTTTTATTTAATTTTATGTAATTCTGAAGTCCTTAAAAACAACATATAGATAATTGCAACAAAATGACAATGGAGAGAGAATATTTTGTTGAAGAGGATAAGTTCAGAGATTTAAATGGTAACATTAAAAAAAGATAGGAATATGAGATTGGAGGCAGGAGGTGAATCTGCTTTGAGTAAAAGAGAAGTGCCTGAAGGCCTTCATGGTACACATTCATAAGCAAAATATTGATGGATTTTATTCAGGATTAAAGGTTGCTGATCAGGAAGTACAGATTCAGGAATGGGAGGGATCTGGCATATTGATTTAAGATCAGAGAAATAGAGATAAATTTTGCAAGGTCTAGGAATAAGTATATATGATTACTTACAGTATCCTGCTGTGAAGATAATGTATAGCCATCTCAGTTTCAATTCGTTTCTCTTGGACTTTGCTGTGGAATGCCATCCGTGCACTCTCCTTCAAGTTTTCTTTCATCTGCCTTTGCAAGTCTGTAGGTGGTTCCAATGTCAACCCATATGTGAATTCATCCCTTAGGAGCATATTGTCCAGGATTTTAACAGTCGTGGATTGCCTGATTGCAGTGCTGCATTGATGATCTTGGGTTAAGGGATTGCCCTAAGCAAAAATTTTAAAATATTAAAATTTACCATTTCTGAAACATGAAAATATGAATTTCATAGCATTTTTACCGATAAAGGTCATGGAAAAGGGGACAAGCCAGTTAGGTCAGGTTGCACGGCTACTATCTTCTTTGTCTGTTACATCACTCTCAATCCTGAGGTGGGAGATATCAAACTATCTCACTTATATTGACTTTATGGTCAGAAGCAGCACATTTCAACACTTCTTATCTAAGTCAGCATTTAGTTTCTGCATGACCTTCCAACCCCTCAGCATCCAATCAGTCAGCATAACTTTCTTTTTGTTTCTTCCTTGTGTACTTACTTCCTTAATTGCATCAAATGTTATTCACCTCAAGCATTTCACAATCTAGTCTCTCACTGAATAAAAGCAACCTTTTGTAATGCCTTGTTGAATTTATTAGTAACAATCTTAAATTTGTGACTTCTGGTTTTGGGATTTCCACCCAGTACAAGGTTATCTCCATTTATTAAACTCCTTCATAGTTTTTCAGATCTCTACTCATCACTCTTCAATTTTCATCCCAGCTAGCTCCTTGCTCTGGGGCATGCTGAGTTGTTGCAAGTAGGTTCTTGTTGTATCTATATTGAATTCATATTTCTCAGTATCTTTGTAGATCTGCAGAGTACAAATAATGCACTTGATCTGACATTTGTTGCATATTTTATCCACATTAATGGTGATAGACAGCTTCAATGTGATACCTCCTCTGTATTAACAGCTAACATAGTATATAGACAATTGTTCCCAAATAGATCACTGTACAGTCTAGACTTTGGAATTTGCAAAATGATTGCAAATAATTTGGATGGCAGCAAAATATGAACTATCTGTCTTTCACAAAACTTGGGACCAAATTCAATAGGACCAGTAGAGGTGGTCATTCTAGCTGTCTGCCTATCTTCCAGAGTCTCCTCTGGGCTTGGATAGCCCTGGAAAAGGAGCATCAGATCTTCTGCAGTCAGTGTCCCCTATCAATGGCATGAGTGCTGACTGGACACAAGTGATAACATTATTATTCTAATGAAATATCCTTAAATGTTGACATGTGTATTGTTAAATGTTAATTCTTTTTTGCTCCACAGATGCTGCCTGATCTGCAGAGTATTTTCAGCACTTTTATGATTTTATTTTGAATTTTCAGACATTTAAAGCATTTTGCTTTTGAATATTATTTTGTTACCTTTGTTTTACAGTTTAGTAATTAATTACATAAGACCACATAAAAGGAGACACATTTATTCAAATTATTTTTGCTCAATAATATGAAGATAGTGTTTCCCTAAAGGTGCATTTGTAGTCAGCAAACCTTAATGAATTTTAAGACTGTACAATGCAGTTAACACGTTCAGAGCCTTTTTCTCTTTTTAAATAAATTTATTTTTCTTTTCTCACTCTTTTCTAGGCCTTTTCAAACCACCCAAAACTTCCTATTTAGGACTGTAAATAAATCACCCTGATTCTTTTCCTCTGCCAATCATACTGTTGGGAGCAGAGAATGGGAATGAAGAGAGAGAAATGATAACGTTTCCCATCAAAAGACAGGAATATTTCCTATCTAATGTTGCTGAGATTAGGGATTGTTACAGAACTTGCACCCTGCTTACTTCTTCCACAGCACAACGCGAGGAAGCATTAACACTCTCTGCCATTTTCTTTGATTAGTTATTTATACAGGCAACAGCTGTTATAGATAGATGCCCAATCATAATACGTTCATTCACATGATGATAGTTAACTATCATTTGAGGTCATTTTGACTGTATGATGATATAAACTAGGCACTGGGATTAGTAGACCTTTCAACCACTGTAGCCTGTTTCATCTTATAGTTAAATGGAAGTCTATTTTACATCTTTCCTAGTCTTTTCACACATTTATACAAATTCCCAACATTTGAACCCAACAAAAGAGGATAATGAAAAGAAAATCTCTAAAAGGCTGATGAATATCCTCACTTTGAGACACAGCTGCTTCAGTCTCCTCAAGTTTTCAAGAACATGCAGTGTTTCAGAGAGGGAGAGAATCATATTGTTCGAAGCGTCAAGAACACAGAGGCTGAATGAGCTGGAGAGAGGCAGTAGGTTGCAAATACCATTGCCCTGAATGTATAGCTCACAGAGTTGGGGGACACGCTGAACACCTTCCAGAGACTCCAACTGAAAAAACACAAAATAACGCAGGCTAGTTAAAGGACTGTCACAGCGAGCTATAGAATTATATTGAAATAAATTTCCAACACAGGAACAGGCCTTTGGGGAAAAATGGGCTATGTTCCACAAAACAGTCCTCCCATCTTCATTCAGCATAACATTCTTCTTTGTGTTTACCTAGCACTCTCTTGAATGCATCAATACTACTTGCCTCAACCACTGCTTGTTGAAGCAGGCTCCACATTCGAACCCTCTCTGAGGGTTTCTCTTGAATTCCTTTATTAGTGATTTATTAGTGGACATTAATGGATGGATTTATAATGGATTTATTAGTGACTGTCTTCTAGTTAAAAGGCTATATTTACATCCCTGGGTACAAGCCAGAACAAGGCAGTTTAAGCTCAATTGTAGAGAAGGTGGATGAATAATAACTGGGATGGACCACTTGGTAAAGTAACAAAGGTGAAGATGTCACAGGTTTCCATACATGTATGAACTAAAATGGGATGAATGTTCTCCAGTTACCTTATGTGTACGGAAAGAATGTTCTCTGGTACTCTCAGAAATGAGAGGTTGAAGGGAAAATCATTACCAAACTTCCTTACAATGCTAACCAATATAACTAGCACAAGCTGAAAACAGTTTTGTGTGGTGTTGATGGTATACCAGAAGATTGACAACAGGAAAGGAATGTTTATGGAATGTAACACTGACTTATGGTGGGATACAGATCAATGGTCTCATGGAGCTTTTGAACACCTTCTGTAGTTAGCCAATCTTTGCGTCTGCACCTGTTGAGCAAGCCCTGCAGTTAGTGATACCTTGGGCAGTTTCACAGTCAGGCCCAATCCTGTTCTTAGCTGTTAATATATTCAGTTTGCATCAGAACCCAGCAGATAGTAGAAAGAAGCAGAATGGCTTTTATTTTTTCCCTCATAGAACAGTACAGCACAGGAACAGGCCCTTTGGCCCACTATGTCTGCATCAAGCATGATGCCAATCTAAATTAATCCCATCTTTCTGCACAAGGTCCATATCCCTCTTTTCCATGTCTGTTCATGTGTCCATTTAAATGCTTCTTAAACATTGCTGTCATATCTAATTCTACCACTTGCCCTGGTAGCGCATTCCAGGCACCTACCATCCTGTGTGCAAGAAGAATTGCTTAGTAAATCTCCTTTAAACTTTCCATTAAAGCTATGCCCTCTAGTATTTGACATTTCCACCCTGGGAGGTAGACTACAACTATCTACCATATCTGTGCCTATTATAGTTTTATATATTTTTATCAGGTCATCCCTCAGCCTCCTATGCTCCAGCAAAAACAATCCAATCCATGTTTGTTGGATCGAGACATTCCCTGGACACATGACTGAGGAATAATTGTCCCAGGTTTACATACACATCACAAAACCAGATAGGTGGACAAGGGATCACTGAAGCATTACCTTGTTCCCACTGAGGTGCAACTTAGTCAAGCTGTTGAGAATAGGTAGGTTTGCAATACTCCTGATCTGGTTGTGCGAAAGGTCCAGAACTGTCAACATCGTGCAGCATTCTAACCCTTGGAGAGTTTCAATAATGTTGTGTGACAGGTTCAAAACCATCAGTTGAGGTAAGGCACTGAGCCATGAGATGCTGCAGCAATAACAAGAACAGCATAAGGGGAGTGAAAATGAATAACTTTCAATTCCAACACTGGGAGATCTAGCATGGACTACTGATCAGATTATTGGAAATTTTCATCCACTTAAGGGTAGAATTTCATCTTGGGCAGTATTGTAAAGTGAGTGGTGTTGTATTGGGTAGCTATGACATTATCCATATTCCATGAACTTCATTTAAGAAATTCAAAAGATTTGGACTAGGGCAAGAAATACTACACAATTCAGATATCAAGGAAAAGAGTTTCAGGTGGAGTGCTGAAGGTGAAACTTTATTTTGGTGGCACAGTGCAGCAGAAAGTGCTGCTGCACAGCTCCAGTGAGCCAGGTTCAATCCTAACCTCGGGTGCTGTCTGTCTGGAGATTGTATGTACTCCCCAGACGCTCCAGTCTCCTCCCACATCCCAAAGACATGCTAGTTGGTAGGTTAATTGGCTGCTGTAAATTGCCCTGCTGTGGCAGCAGAATTTGGGGAAGTTGATGGATATGTGAGAGGGAATAGGTTAAAGGAAAATAGGTGGGAGAATAGAATGAGTGGGACTGCTCTGAGAACTGTTGGAGATGCAGTGGGCCAAATGGCCTCCTTCAATGACATAAGGGAACATGAAATAGTCATGGTTTCACAATAATAAAGATGCAGTGAAAGGAAAAAATGTTTAAGAGAGCATGTGTGTTGTCTCCATAAGCTATCTGTGCTGAATTGATTTAGAGAAAACTTTAATAATAATTTTATTTATTTAAAGCGGGTATATATATAAGACATAACTGGTTTGAAACTATTAGCTGGTCTGTTAATATATTCCCTCATTTTTACTACTTTTTATACTAATTAATGGAATCATACAGAACTGAAAGGGATTATTTGGCCCATCATGTCTGTGTTGATTCTCTGAAAAGGTTATCCAATTATTTCACAGCCTTGATCCTTCCCTACAGCACTGTACCTTCCTTCTTTTAAAATATATTTATCTAACTCCCTTCTGGAAATAATTAGTGAATCTGCTGTCACCACCCTTTCAATCAGTGAATTCCAGATCATAAAAACTGCTGCATAAAAAAATACTCATTACCACTCTGGATCTTTTTCAGTTTCCTTAAATCTTTACCTTCTGAGTACTGATCCTCCTGACAGTGCAGACGATTTCTCTTTGTCAAATTACTTCATTCGCAATTCTTTGTGAATAATTTGAGAATAAAACCTTCCTAACATTTATTATATATTTCCAAGTTCATAATTAAAATCCCTGAGGATTAACTGTTACTTGAGAAAAGGGATTGTTAGGGGGAAAATTTCCACTCAACCCACCAGTCCCATTCCTTCTGTGAACCACATCCAATTTATCTGATATCCTTGCTAAACCAAAAGTAAAACATCCAGGAAGTTAATCCTCTGTGAAATTCTGCCTTGAGCAAGAAGGTCAAATAGGCTCTGAGTTTAACATTGTGTAAACATAATTCAGTTCTAACTGTCTTCTTTTCACAGGTGACTTTGGCAAGGCCCCAGCACCACAGGTTTAAAATAAACTACTAAAATAATCCACTGACTTTCAATTTAATTCCATCCTCCGAGATTCATTTGGAACTTTTTATTCTAGAAAGTGATAAATGGCATCCATTTTTATCTGGAGTCTGATCCACATATTTATTCTTCTGGACCAGGGTAAATTGATGAAACCTAAAAGAGCTGGAGAGACAGAAAGACCATCTGGACGTTTCCAAGCACTGTCATCCAGTGGGACCAATTGAGAGAACAGAGTGATTCTTTATTTTGACTGAAGCTTGTACAGTTTCTCTCCTCAGAATCTAAATTAAATAACTTAACTCAATTATATTTTCTATTCCTTCCATTTTTTAAAAAAATATTATTTCCCATCCATCTTGGGCATCAAGAAAACAGATTTTCTATTCTACTATTCTTACTGGTCTTCTCTGTATTCCCTTCAATTATTTAAAGTAGGGTGCATAACACTACAACAATATTCTATAAAATGCTCCCCACCCACAGGATTACTAGGCATTATAGGAATATATGTCAGATGAGAAATAGATTAAAAGATGCAGAGAATCAAAAAACACATTCTACTGTTCCAATGCTAGTTTGGTTTAAAATTGCCGGTAGGACAGGTACTTAAATTGCCTTCTGTAATGAGACCAATCTAAGGCCAGGAAATGGTCACTAATATTCCAGGACTGACCAAGAGTTTCCACTCATATTATAGCGTAATTTCTTGAGCATTGTTGTGAGCAACCATAGAGAAAAATATTGGGGATATTTTAGGTAAAAATATGATGTGAGTAACAAGACTAATTGTCAGTTAAAAATCAACAATTTGGTTTATGTTTAGTCTATTCACTTTGCGATTGGGCATAAGAAAGTGGATGGCATGAGGATAGATGAACTGGACTGAGAGAATAGAACAATTGATGGCAGGAAGCCAAAGGATGACACGTCCAGGAATATCTTCAATCAGAATTAGCAACCCTCGCCAGGCAGCTGATCAGGTGACTCATTTTGCTCCAGTAAGTGGCAAAACCTTCAGGTAAATGAGAGACTGGAAATTAAATGGCCAACGTAACCAATGGCATCCATAGCTTGTAGGTCACAACACGTGCAATATAGAACATGTCACTTTAAGTGCAATTATTGACATTACCTGGAATTCAAGTTCCTGCCTTGAATAGATTTTGGGGGCTGTGACAGGAGCTGTGCTGATTGCTGTTGATGACGATAAGGAGTATAGAAATAATGATAATGAGGATGGAACTAATTCATAGCAAAGTCTGTGAATTGAAGCAAATGCATGCTGACACAAATACAGATTGTTATTCTGCCATTTCCTGACTACACTAAGGGAAATAGCCAGGATAGGAATAATGAGAGAAACTCGATGGAAAGGGAAGGGACAAGGCTGCATGACTTATCCAGGTAATTTATTGAAGATCACTAATTAAACCAGCACTTACCTACTCAGGGAATTGAGTGACACATTCATCTCAAGCAGATTTGCAAAAGGAGCCAGGCTGCCACACTGCAGCTCTTCTAACTCATTTAACGAGATGTTGAATTTTAGAATTCTAAATTGTGAAAGAGGACAAGATTTGAGATTCATTTTTATACAAGTAGTTGGTCTTACACATTTTAAATTTGGTCACTCTGATTCCTCAATTTAAGGACCTTGCAAAGAAAACGCCAGCTGAAAAAACAGGCCAATTAAGTCATTTTCATGCAACCTCAGATAGTTAAAGCCACTACTCAATCACCAAGTCATCATCACCACATAAACATGACAATGGCATGGATTAATCTTTCAATGAATTATGTTGCCATGTTTATTTTGTCACACAAGTTATGTATGATTTATGTTAATTTCAGTTTGTGTCAACATGTTTGTCATGTATTATGCTGTTGTTGCAAAAAGCTAATTTTCATGGCATTTGAGATAAGATTTCTTTATTAGTCACATGTACATTGAAACACACAGTGAAATGCATCTTTTGCGTAGAGTGTTCTGGG
>JARFYF010000051.1:13057654-13072364 GCA_030265395.1 Rhina ancylostomus | reverse complement strand
CTGGAAACGGAGAGTTGGTCTTTTTCTGGTTGGCACAATGTAATGAGTGGTGTTCCATAGGGAATGATGTTGGAGCTTCAACTTTTTACAATTCTTTTTAGATTACTTGAAAGGCAGCACCAAAGGTATGACAGCTAAATCTACTGATAATACAAAGAGAAGCATTTTTCTTGAGCTCAGAAAGTGTTTCACTTAGAACAAACATTTGGGCAAAGATTTGGCAAATGAAGTATAATGTGGGAATGTATGAAATTGTTCATTTTGGCAAGAAAACTAAAGAAAGATATTACTTAAAGTTTGAGAAATTGCAAGTCTCAAGATGCCTATGGATATGGGTGTCCCAGTGCATGCTTTGCAAAATGCCAGTACGCAGGTACAGCAAATAATTGGGAAGGCCAACAGAATGTTATCATTTATTGCAGGGGAACTGAACACAAAATTAGAGGAATGATGCTTCAGTTATACAGGGCAATGGTGGGACCCATGCATAATATTGTTCTCCTTACTTAAGATGTATTGGAAGCAGTTCAGAGAAATTTTACGAGCTTGACTCTTGAAATGGGCAGTTTGTCTTCTGATGAAAGATGGAGCAAACTAGGCTTGTATCCATTTAAGTTTAGAAGATGTGAGCAGTAACTTAATTGTAACATACAAACAAGACCCTGACCGGGTTTTGGCAGGATGAATGTGGAGAGGATCACCATTTAAAAAGAAGCGATTAGCCATTTATGATGGAGATGAGGGTATTTTTTTTCTTTCATAGAGTCAGGAGTTTTTGGAACTCTCTTCCTCAAAAGCTAGTAGAAACTGTGTAATTGAATATTTTCATGGCAGAGATAGGTAGATTCTTGTTAATGAAGGAGATGGAAGGTTACTGGGGGAGACAGGAATAGAGTTGACGTTACAATCAAATGAGTCATGATCTTGTTGAATGGTGGGACAGACTTGAGGAGCCGAGTGGCCTATTCCTGTTCCTAATTCACATGCATGTTCATATGTTTGTCACCAACAGTAATTTCTATGGGTAGTTGGGAAGTCAAGACACAAGTTATGAGATTTTGACAGAGGTTGAATTATCAGGTAGGTGTTCATTCTTCGGTAACATTTTGAAATTCTTTAAGGAAGCAGAGTTGAAAGGCTTGGTTCTTAACTGACACTTGTGGCAAAGAATTTTTCTTGAGGGGCTAAATGACATTAATACACATCAGCAAACTCCAGGACGGAACTTTAATGTTACCTGACTTAATCTGGAGTGTACTGCAAATAAAAAAGGGAAAACAAGTCAAACTTCTTGCATGGGGCTAATTTGACTCAAGTGCAATGATATAGAAGACTCTGTTGCAACTTGATTAATTTGGAAGTGAAGGAAACAATATTGAATTTCATCCTTGTGGTTCTATCCATAGTCAAGCCATTTTAACAAGTGGTAAGGGAGGAGAAATCCTTGCTTATCAGATCCATAGAATTATTGCTCATCAAGACTCCTAAATTTACCTAATGCCCATGATTACTTTGTATCAGATCTTCAATGCTGCAGATATTCAGTGATTATATTTAGTGGGATATTGAATGTAGTTCTATCCTTTAAGATGGATGTAATGGCATCTGGCTGGTGTGGTTTATTTGTCATGTACTCTGATCAAGGCAGCAGAATTTTCAGATCGTGAAGACATGGGGTACCTTGCAATTATTATTGGGTTAGGGACATACAATGAGATTCCCTCAGTGTCTATCCGGAATAGTATGGACTCATCAAATTACAGTTCCCTTAGGATTTCTTAAATGGAGTTTTTTTTCATTGGAGCTCTGATACCAAATAATGTGTTAGACTAAGTGATTAGTAACCGGGCTTGGGGGGTGGGGGGGACCAACTTAGTATATTTCTGCTTCTGCTTTGGAAATGTGCAAAATAAGTCCCAAACACAGTGGAGACATCTCAATCTGAATGATCACAAAACATTTGCCTTTATGATCCATAGATCCATAATTTTTTGGCTAAAAGGAAATTGCTTGGGAATCACAGAGGAAAATGCAAACTTGCTCTCCTATAAAGTAAGTTCCTCATCCACTGTATAAAGCGGAATGGAGTCCTGTACTAGATGAAGACTTCAAGAGAGGGGAATTGGAAGAAAATAAAGTGAGTTGTTTTTTGAAAAAGAAACACATTATGCTGCTAATGTTGCAGTACTCATTTCGAACCCTGTGATGCAAGAACAAACTGATTTACTTTAAAGATGCACCTGGCATTCATATCAAAGATAAATGAATCACATCATGAACATTCATATTCCAGCAATGTGCACCAGACTAGGTCACTACATATGCTTTGAGTTAACTAAATGAAATAAATATTTTGTCTAAATTTAACAACATTCATCATTTTGTGTTCGTATGCCAGACAGGCAGAGTAACTATGGCATTTGGGAACCACAGATTATGACACAGTGTTTTAATCAACCTTTGAGCTCCAAGTCACAGGTCGTTTTCCCCAAAGCACAAATGTAATCATTGCTACTTTGATGTTTAGATTACTGTTTTGATTTTTAAATAAGTTTTTTTCTCTTGTAATTTGGTGACTCCATATTCACTTCAACTGTATAAAATTCAACCACCATCTGGACTCAGCACAATCCAAAACTACTTGGACTTGATGAAGACACCCCACTTCATGTCAAAGTCCAATATCAAATGTTTATAAGCGGGTATTCATTTTCTCCTCAAAATATTGTGATTTCTGCATGCTAAGGGAGCCACTGTTTTTCAAAGGGTGAAGAAAAATCAAAGGAGGAGCAGCCCAATATAGACCATAAGCAACGATATTGACTACAGTCCATTTAAACGAATACTGTATTTACCATTTCCGTTAAAATTAGAGAGTGGCAATACTTTGTTTAAAATAGTGGACAGAGAATATCGTGCATTGTCATTTCCAGAACATTTTTTGTTCCATCTGAAACAAGAGAAAGATCAATTTCCCAAAATCAAGGCATTCTCAATGGGCCACTAAGCTGCACTAAATACATCACTTAGCAATCAGTAAATACCTTCAATTGCAGATGATTTTCTTTTGCTTTTACTGATTAAAATGTATCATTATTAATTATCTTGAGGAATTACTTTGGAACTGTTAGTAGTTCCTACTTCTCTTTGCTTGTGACAGTTTTATTGCAAGAATGAACTATACTCTATCTTAATTATACAGTGCAAGTTCAAGGTTAATTGTTTGTTTAAATGGACAATAGAATTGCACCACATAGAATCAGCCCATTCGGTCCAACTAATCAGTGCTGGTACTTATTGTCCACATAAGGCTCCTTTCACTCCTCAGTATCTAAGCCACCTATCCTAATCTATTTTTCTCCTTTATACATATCCTTGTTATATCTAAATGCTATATAATACAGACCAAAAGCAGATAAGTTAGATTTTACAGAAGCTCCGAAAACAAAAGGGGACATATTCTGAGTTTGTGCTTAAGGTAGTGAATCATGCATTAGAAATTCAGGAGTGCATACCAATAACTTTACAACTATTTAATACTGATTGGAAGGTTACTTGAAGTAAACAGGAGTTTTAGATTTCTACTCTCAGTTTGGAAGGCACCCTGTTGGCTCTTAATAGTTAGAAAATTATTCTTTTTGAGTAAAAGTGAGATTATTGAAAGGAGGGCAGGTTAGATTTCAAAGACTATTCCAGCAAATACAGTAGATTTTCCTCATTGGAAATGACACTGGAGTTCATTTCCACTATTAACATGATAATACAAATCAAGCCTCTTTTCTGAATGGAGACATTAGAGTTACACAGACCTACTTAATGAAATTGCTGCCAGCTTATTTATCTTTTAAGGTTATTACTAGGATAATATAATGTAATAGATGTACTGCATGTTGAACAACATGAATGAAAGTGTAGCAGAAAAGAATATTTCATCTTTAATCCAGGTGAAATTGATTGCAGATTTTTCCTAAGACAATGTTGGCTGAATACCATAATAAGCTGCAAGAATATTTTACATTTTGATTGAAGTATTCCTATTCTGAAGAGAAATAAAGGGAAAACTTGCCAAGAGCCAATAAATTTCCCTGGGAAGATTTGCTAATAAATAAAAAATGCAAATACATTCATGATGCCATTCTTCGACCTTAATTATGTGCATTAAAAAACTTTTCAACAGAAATATTGATCCAAGGAAATTCTTAAGCCCTAACTTTTAAATTCAGGATATGCAACCATCAGTTGCTGGTCGATCATCAAGTATTTTGTTTAGTATCCGGTCACATGTTCTACTTCCAGTAAATTGTAATACTACATTTGGATACATTGCTGAACAGTAAATCCATAAGAAAGTGGCTCCCTAAACCACTCTTCCGAAAGCCAGGAAAAGTAGAAAGAATAATAATGGAAGTCTGAGCCACCTAGTCCATTAGAGAAAAAAAAGTCAAAGGAAACACTGGTCCAGACTAATGTGTGATTGATACCAGAACTCGTGTCTGGACAATCTGACAGAGAAATTAATAGACCAGATGTGCTTCAAAAATCTTTTATCTGTTTATTGTTTTTTGGAATATGGACATCACTGGCATGGCCAGTGTTTACTACCCACCACTAATTGCTCCTGAGAAGGTGGGACAGATACCACCTTGAACTCCTGCAGATCCTCCCCACAGTGATGTTGGGAAAGGAGTGCCAGGATTGAGAGCCAGTAACAATGAAGGATTGGCAATGTATTTCTAAGTCAGGATATTGTGTAACATGCAGGAAAACATCCAGGTGGCGACAAGAGCTGCAGCTTGGTTATTATCCTCAATGTAAGGCCCAAATCTCTTGAGACTACAGTAGAGGGACAGCAGATTAGAAAAACAAAGGACTGCAGACGCTGGAATCTAGATGAAAAAAGAACAAGCTCCTGGAGGAAGGGTCCTGACCTGAAGCGTTGACCATCTGCTTTTCTCCACAGATGCTGACAGAATTGCTGAGTTCAGGACAGCAGAATAATCAGGAAATCTGAAATATCAGAAAATGCAGGTCAAGGCAGCATTGGTGGAAAGGGAAATACCAGGATGGAATGTCAACTCTGTTTTCCTTTCCATAGATACAGCCTGACCTGTTGAGTATTTCCAGCAATTTTGTTTCTGTTTAAGAATACTCTGGATTAACTTAATGCCCTTGTTAGACTATTTCACTATAGCAGACAAGTGGTAATGATGCTCTGAAACTGTCAACAAATAGTGAAATAGAGAATCTGAGAGCTTTGGACTCTGCTTCTGATTATTTCCTTTACAGGAAGCACCAAGCCATCTTGGATGTCTTCTGCTCTCATGTAACCCAGGCCAGCCTTGGCAGAGAACTAGGAAGTCATCTATTGTTTTGGCTAGACAAAGGCAAAAAGCTCAGTGAAACATCTTTCAAGTGATATCAAATAATAATTAATGCAGGTTACAAACAAAAGAATTAATTATAGATACTCAATGAACCAGAAACTGGGATTTAATCCAATAAAAACTGTCACAAGGTACATCATTAAAAGTTAGTACTGATAGGAAATGAACTGCAAAATAAAAGAAAAAAAATTCCCTTGTCATCTGGTATATCATTCAAACCACTGCACCCTGCTGACCACTTAATTAATTTCAGAGCTTTCATTTTCTGTTGGCTCTATATTTCATTTCAACCAGACAAAATATGTTATGCATCAACTTATTGTTCTTGCACAACCATCTGTTCATCATCACAATCTATGGTGCAAGACAGGTTCACTCTCTGATTTTCGATTATCTATACGATTTCCTGGACCTGACTTTCCTCAGGTCTTTGCTCTGTATGCCAAGAAAAGGTCTTTCAGGATGAGTTGAGTAAGAAGCTAAAGGTATTTTAAAAATATATTTTGCTTTACTTTCTTGTTTTTAGAACATCTCAGTTTCATCTTTCTGGTTCCAGAACAAATATGTCAGCAGCTGTATGACCTGCTTTATGGTAAATAGTTTAAAGAATACTTAAGATTTCTCTCTTTGACATCTGAATTGCCAACAATATAGCATGGCAAGGTTTCTATTCTCTTCTTACAGAAGACTCCTTTTCCTTTGCAAGATACCCAAGTTCATCTGTTGTATCGAACAATAATCAGTTCCCCTGAAATTCGACATAATGGGGTGGCTCGTTAAGCCAGTTTTGAGGGGACTTAAGAGTGAACCACATTAGTGTGAGACCGGACATACAGCCAGACCAGGCAAGACTGGCATGTTTCCTAACTATTAGTAGTAAAATGATTAGTATTTTTTGTAAATTACTTCTTAATTTTTCTTCTCCTTGTGTGGCAGGCATTCAGTGATTGAAAGATTGGGGATCCATTGCTGAGTCTTGCTTTCTAGCCTATCTCAAGGGAAAGTGGTATGAGGGAAAGCACGGCTGATATTTCAATTCATTTTTGGAACATAGTCAATGCTAGCAAGCTGATATTTTTACCCTAGCAGCACTTTCATCTGGCATGTTTAACAAGTTTAATAAGGTGCAACAAAATACACAATGACTGTGAAATGTAGCAGATTATTTGGCTATTTAGTTCTTCATCACTGTTAACTTTAATCATCATTCATTTTTTTTTAAAGAAGGAGGTGAAAGTCACTTCATTAAAAACACTGTACTTCATATATAGCCTAGAGACACAAGACACTGCAGATGCTGGAATCTGGAACAACAAACGATCTACTGGAAGAACTCAGCGGGTTGAGCAGCATCTGTGGGGGGAAAGGCATCATTGATGTTTCGGGTCCAAATAATGCATCAGGATCCTGCATTATATAAAGCCTGACTGAAATGATATTGATGTAATAAATGACACTAGCGTTCTTACCTATCATTATTGATTAAGACGTCATAATTTCTAACAAAGTGGATGCTAATGAGATGACCAATTTAGCTATTACTCCATGCACATTTTACACTGTATTTCTAATAGATTACGCAGAATATACAGTACAAAAGCAAACTTTTGGTCCATGCTAGTGTTTATGCTCCACATAAACCAGCCTACATTATCTCATCCAAACAGCAGTATCTTCCATGCCTTTCTCCCTCATGTGTTTATCAAGCTTCTCTTCTACACCATAAACACTTATTCCTCTACCCAAATCAACAAGAAATTAGCACGTGAAAATCAGCATTAGCTGTTCAGAGAATATGATAAATGTAAGTTATTTCTCTTTCTGAGATCAATTCCATTATTCAGTAGGAAACAAAGAAATCAAAAGTATTGATTCTAAACCTACTCTTGTTTATTTTAATTAACAAATAAAGTGCAATGATATTAATTACATTATGAGAATGAATCATAATTTACCAAAAATTACGGTTACCTTACCTTATTACAAGTGCTATAAAAACTGCATCATTATTGCAACACTGTTTCATGTGAACTTTTATATACATAACTGCCAAATTACTAATGACTTTTTAAAATAAAAAAATATTCTACTCACCAATTAAGTTTTTTCCTGTTTGCTTCTGATTCATGATCTTATAATGATTATTATGATAACTGAATTATTTTATAGACATCCCTTTAGCTTTCTAATATTTTCTGTTTCTGTGGTTGCCGATGCTTACATCAATTAAAGTCCCTTCCATATCTACTCTTTGAAAGCCAAATCAGTGGAGTTCATGTTCACACTGGCAATGTTAATGCTAGATGGTGCTCTAGAAAGGCTGCAGCTGTAGTAAGCTGAACTGCATACAGTTTAAGTGATGTTATGAAAGACAATAATGAGGCTAATCCTATTCAAGTATTGAGTTACATTAGAATTTGATCTATTTAGGCTGTGAGGTATACTGATAAACTATGATTTGTATGTCCAAAATGGGACAATTCAGAAGAGACCTTGCAAATGCTTTTAACGTACTTGGAGAGACAAAACACAAAACCAAAACAACACGTTGGTCCTGGGAAAGAGAAGATGATTTAGATTCATGGCTGTGAAGAGCAAATCAAGGATAAACAGCAGTAAGAATTATTTTAAGAGAAGGTGACCAAGAACTGGAATAGTTTATTAGGCATGATGGGTGAGATTGACAAGAGACTAGGGTACGAGTCATGGCTCAATGATAGTGTATTTATATCTAAAGATAAGGGTTAAAGTCTCAAGCCTAAATCCAGAGACACGGGCACGTAATCTAGCCTGATACTTCAGTAAAATAATGAGGGACTGTTGAACTGTCAGAGGTGATATATTTTGGACAGGGTGTTAAACCAAGGCCTCAGATGCTCCCTGAGATAAACATAAAAGATCCCACAGTCTTATTGCAAAATGGAGTGGGAGGATTCTCCTAGTGCCATGGTCAAAAATGATCAAGGAGGCAAAAGAGCAGAAATGATCTTATCGAATGGCAGAGCAGGCACAAGCAACCAGATGGCCTACTCCTGCAGCTCTTTCATATGTTCTTAAGTTATCCAGTTTATTTATTTTAATGCTCTTTCACAGCAGCTGCTGTGCTGCCCCACATTACAAAACTGATTATAATCCCAAAGAACTTAATTAACAATCAAGTATTTTGAGTTATCCTATAAAAATGAAAGGTGTGACTTAAATGCAAGGAGGTATGGAAGGGAAGTTTGGAAGAAACACAGTAAATAAGCTCCCTGCTTCTCCAAAGATGACTTTAAGAACCATTTGGCAGATAGGATGCCAAAGACTGAAAAATTACCTCAATAATTAACAAAAATCTGTTCCATCAATGCAGCCAACTGATATGCATCAATGGTCTAATGGACTGTCAACAACAGTTAAAGTAATGGTGTATCCCTTTAAGTGTTGTACAAGCCAGGCTGCTTGGATCTACTGTGTGTAACCCATGCTTTTGCTGTACTGGAAGTATGAGGACTGAACAGGCAGAAGTGGCATTAATTGTACAACAATTAACATTGCAATAGCCTCAGTGCACTTGGAACCTCACAATTGAAAATTCATTGTGTTTTTTGGTGCATGTTAGAAGGTACTAACAACAATATTTGGCAATCAATTTTATGCCACAATTCAATCTGAGGGCACAAGTATGCACAATGTGATTGAATTTTTGCCAAGTTCATTCTGGACTTATTTAAGGAAGGACCTGATTGGGAACAGGAACATAGCAGCAGTCTAGAAGGAACACATCATTTGCCTACTTTGGAATCATACAATCAGGAATCGCTTCTTGTGAAGAGATTGAAAATTAACAAAACTGAAGGGAGAAGAGAACAAGCCTGAACAACCCCACTTCAGAGTATCACTTCCTTTTTTGTTTAAAAGCTTTTGAAGTCTTTCACCTTCTATTCTCCAGGAACAGACTTTGCTTGAATCAATATAAAATACTCACTGAAATGGAAAGTTGTGCATCCCATAGATTCCTTTTACATTTTTCAAAGAAATTTAATAAATTACTGATTCTGAAAACACACACCATTTGTTTGTACTTACCAATATCCAAAATACTCACTGAATTCTTGACATAGCATGTGACAAAGTTCTCGTTTTCCAGAGGCCTGGGCCCCCACCAGAACCAACATTGGGTATGGAATATCAAAGTTAGGCAAAGTGCTGTGGAGGAAAATGAGAAAGAGGTTCTTAAAAGGTTAATGTCCTAAACCTGGAAACAATGAAAGAACATCAGGATGTATACTTTTCAAAAAAGCAACACAGGAGGGCAAGAGATCCAGATACTTAGGAATGTTTCACTGTACATCATGTTTTTGCGACAAGAAATTAAACGTAAACCATGTCTATTCTTTGAGATGAAGAGAAAAGATCCCATGACACTGTTTCAAGGAAAAGTAAGCTACTGTCCAGGCCAAAATTCATCCCCTAAACAACATGATAAAAATAGATTATCATTTCGTGATGAGTGAATTAGATGCAATGGTTCCAACACTGCTTTTTAAAAACACTTAACTAGTTTGGAGGTGCTTTTGGATATATTAAGGCCCCAAAATGTGCTAAATTAATAAGTTCTATCTTTATGGAGCAGCTTTAATGTGGTTTGTAAAGGAACTAGTTTCAGTCATGCTTTTTCCAGGCAAGATCTTTTCTGGAGCATGGACAGGAAAACAAGTTAGAAAAAGAGAAGGTACATGTCAGGTATCAGTAAACTTTCTTTGCATTAACATGCATTAATTTGTGTTGCTTTATTGCTGCCTTCTTGACCTTTAGTTCTGATATCACTTAAGTAACTGTCACTTTAATCCTTTTTTTTACCCTGAATGCACTCTGAATTTTGGCTTCTATGTGCATTAAACAGCCTAATTTTAATCAGACTGTTCCAAAATCATAAAGAAATATTTTCATTAGACACTGAATGATTAAGTGAACCTAGAGCTAGGGATAATACTTCCCTTTCTGGCACATGGTGAAGATTGTGAAACATGTAGTAAACTCTGGCAATCTCAGCTCAACTTCCAATATGCACAAGGCAAGTGAGTGCTAGGATCCAAAACTAGTGTTCAATATCACCCTTATCCTGGGAAATGTATAGGGCAAATTCTGGAGGCCAACCATGATGACACTTTGAAATAAAACTTAATATGAGCAAGCTTTAAATTCACAAATTCTTCAACCACAATCTGGAACTCACAGTGGGGACATATAATGACCAGGGAATTCAAATTATTCAGCATAATAATTGAAAGTTATTTCATTTCCTGAAATGATATTGTGTCATTCCATTAATTCAAGTAAGCACTTCCTGGTGAAAGTCATCCTTCCCTGCCTGATGTAATTTCTGCATCAGAGGCACAGGGTTCTCTGTTTGGGCCATTGCTAGGGAAATTTCCCCAGAATTAACATTGTTGATTACTTCCAGGACAATTAAGTATTCCCAACATAATGCTGGATTGGGATCCCTGTTCATTAACTTATATTTTATCCACTACGCCCCTTGAAACCCTGCAAAGACCAGACCTCAATCCCATCATCCTCCCAAACCTCCCACTGTACCAACCCTGTGGCCCTTCTCATCCTCCTGATTCCTCATTGGAGCGCACAACCTACAAGACAACCCCACATGCTTAATTGATAAACTTTCAATCCTCAGTCCAATTCATCATTCTGCATCACGAACTGGCCTTACTCACATTTCCATCATCACTCTCCCCTATCCACCCCCATCTGCCCACAACACTGTCCCAACCCATCCTCCACAACTCCCACCCAAACATAGCACTGGTTGTGATCCCTTCTCCAGTTCTCTCTTTACCTCCACCTGAACCAACCTCATAATTTTTACCCTCTTCTGAAATCAAGAGAGTGTTTCAAACCATTTTTTCCACTCCTTCGCAACTCAGCTCTCAGCCAGTCCTCCAGACTCCAAGCCTTGGGCCCTACTCCTTGGCACCACATTTTCAAATGCAAAAGTGAGCATCATCTGTTCCTTGAATCTTGGGGTGGGCAGCTCATGGCCAAAAAGCTTGTTGTTGGCCTTCCGCAATGTCCATCTAGCTCACCCATCTGGGTGCACTAGAACTTCTAGGCCTTTTTATTGCCCAGTAGAGGGTTACTACCTTGAATATCTGTAAATTATATAGTCTCTGAAACCAAAGAAACATGTCAAAAATCCGTTAGAACTACCATGATGACTAGGTTTGAATGAGGCCAGTTTCCCCAATTTCAGTACCAATTTATCAAAATTATGCATTTTACAGTCTGCTTGAAAAACTAAAGAGATGCAGCCATTTAAAAGATTTGAATTTTACACTGTGAGCTCTGAAAACAGCATTGTTAATATTGGCTACTTTTCTGAAATTGTAAATTGAAGCAATAGCAATGGGCCAACATCCTGGTCTCTCATACTACAGTACATACATTTACACATATCCCAAGACAGCAAAAGTTTTAAGAATAATTTGAAGAAATCCATAAAAATACCAGTCAAAATTACTGCATTTTAAAATAAAAAAAAATTACTGGCTTGTTGTTGATTGGTAGCAATCTAAATGGAAATAGCAATAAATTATAGCTTTGGTTTCAGTATATGGTTATGTATGGTGTATTTCACGTGAAAGGCCCTCGGGGGTGAAATGGATGGCCAATATGGCCCTTTCTGAAATAAAACTGTTGACCCAGACATAGAAAGACAAGGGCAGGAAGGGATGGGGAATGCCACACCCTGCAGGTCCCCCACCTACGCTAAGCAGTAGGTGAGTCACAGAGTATAGCAAGGAGGAGCAGGAACCTTCTGGCTGCCTTCAAGGGCCTCCAATACATGGGGTATTTAGCTGAAATTAGGCAACTGTGCCATATACCTGAGGTAAAGGCAACCAAACAAGTAGTGAAGTGAAAGTCAAAGACACTACTAATAATGAGCAATGCATTAGTCAATTGTTTCATATTTCTATGAACAGCACATTGATAGAGGATATAAAAGTGGAAGAACTGTCTGGCTCAATTTATCACTAGCAACGGCAATCCTGTGATGCAGTTCAGCTGCAGGTTTCTTGGAGCAGTTGGCAACAGCTCAGCCATAGAATCATAGAACAATACAGCACAATAAAGGCCCTCTATGCTGACTTTAATGCTATTCAGTCAGTTCTCCATGATATTTGCTAAGGTCTAAGATGATTGTTGGCTTCATAGCATTTGCAGCCAGTCTCGGTGAGCAGGACCACGAGCCACCCAATTAGGTGGTTCCTGCTTACCAGAATCTGTCAAGAAATATAGCAAGTTATCAAAAGTACCAACTCACAGTTGGAGCAATCATAATCAATACAGTATTCTGCTAATAGAAGTCTCAACATTTCAACTGTAGCGATGAGATATTAAGAGTCAGACTGTTACAACAGCATTGCATGTAATGAACAAGGAACTGTCAATCATTCTATTTAACTTTCCACAGGAAAGGAGGTGAAAAGCAGAGCCCATATTCACAAAGGTTTTGGAATAATCTGAAGAGCAGCTTGGCTAGAAACACCGATACTTTGATGACTTGCCACCAACATCATATTAATCAAAATTTCAGTTAAAATTATTCTAGATTTTCCACCAGTTTGCAAATAATGCAAGAAATGAAGCAAATTGAGATTACAACAAAGTCACAGGCTGTAATTAAACCTCAAACTATGGAATTATGCAAACTGAGAACAAAATACCATCACCTAAGAAATCACAGAAGATCAAGTTGAAATATAAATCTATAGTTAGTAGCTATGAAAGACTTGAGCCATATTTAGCAGTTAACAGGTTAGTGGAGGTTAGAAACAGAATTTTACTGTGAAATTGAAGGGCTGGGAATTCTGTCCAGCTGAAAGAAACAGCAATTTCGCAAATAAGAGTAGATTTGCTCTTGCCTGACAGGATCCTCCAAATAAAATTTGGAGGAGAGGGATCAATGAAAGTAGCAAGAAGAAATTTGCTGTTTTCTTACCATAGTTACAGAGATTAATTAGGATGGGTTCTGTTATGGGCCAAAAGTCATGCAGGATAAGTAAACTTCCATGGAGGAAGTCATGGATACTCTAGCTGGAAGATTGTTTTGAATCAAGGAAGTCCTTGGCTGAAGGAACCTGGTCATGAAAGCAGCAATTGGCTAATTGCAAACATAATAAAGGTAAATGATCTATTAATAAGAAAAAAAATCAGTACTTTTACTTCTACCAGAGCATTGGATAGTTAGGTCTAGTTAGGTCAATAATTTTGTAGCTGGAACAGATAAATATCTAAAAGAGAATCATTAATTATATTTCTTTGCACAAAATTAAGGCTGTGGAGGCAAACAAATAATGACAGTAAAAGTTTTATGCGATCATGTCAAAATGTAAAAAAGTATAATACTTTAATAATGATATAAATCTTACCTGCTTTAAATCATTGTGTTCATCTAGTAGTTACATTTAAATGAGAAAAAGTTTAAAAAATACAATCAATAACATCCTTGGACTGCATGCTCCTTTTTAAAAGGTTAGTCTATTGGTCAGGTTCCAATTATTAATGTTGTAAATATGTTTTCTTCAATTGTTGTGCACGAGATGAAATTAACATTTATCAGAGTTTATCCAAAAATAAATTACATTAAGACATGCAAGGTGGAGCTTCAGGAATCAAATATGCTTGATACATTACATAAAAATTGTTTGAAAATTTCAAAACTTGAATAGATAGGTTGTTCTTAGATAGAATTAAGATTATAAATTAGGCATGAATCAGTCACAAAGGGAAACAAGTTCAAGGGGCTGAATGGCATATTCCTGTTCTTGTAAATATTGCACCTCAGCAATTAATTTTCCAATCAGTCATAAGTGTGCCAGGGATTAAATCAAACACAGACATTGAAAGAGTCAAGTTTACATCTAAAATAAAACAAAACCTGACTTCTGCTTTAAGGGTTCACATAACAGAGACCATATTCTTCTCATTATGAATATAATTTACAATTTACACAAGTCCATCTATATCCCAGGGAGTGGCTAGTTCAGGGAAGCCAAAGAATGCAGTAAAGGTTGGCCAATGCATTCAATACAGCCCTTGGCTTCCTCAAATACCTCCTTAACAGCAAATAATGAAACACAAAATCTTTCTTTGGGGATTTGGCTTCCATCTACAGACTGACAGAAATGTACCCTCTGGTAGCCTATTGTCTCTTTTCAGCTTGTATACCAGTTGCCATTCCCCCTCCAGGGCAGGACTGAGTAAAAATTTGCCCTGATAGTATCCCTTCTCTGTCCAAACCCCTCCTATGCTCTTGGCCTGGC
>JARFYF010000051.1:13038005-13050341 GCA_030265395.1 Rhina ancylostomus | reverse complement strand
AAGCTTCATTTAAATTAGCCTATCTAAAAAGTACTTAGGGTCATCTACTACATTATGCTTTTCTCCAACAAACTAAGGTACACAGCTTGCAGCACATGCCAATCACAGCTTAAGAGGAGTGTAACATGGTGGAAAATTTTATGATAAAACTCTCAAAGGAACCAATGAAGATGTTACAGTTAATATTCAATGTCATGAAAATCCTGCCTTATTTTCTCTGAAAATAACTCAAAATGCTTCACATAAGCAAAACTGGCATAGATAAAAGTGGAAGCATGTTACTAACGGGCAAATGGATTAAAAAAATTTTATCTGACTGCTTTAAATTTCAGACTACGGGTGCTGCAATCTTCAAGCGCCCTCTAGGGGCAATGAACACATCTTGAATCAATGACTTTATAAATACCTGTCATAAATCCTCTGGGGCTGTAGAAAACTATACATAGTATTAGTCATGTGATCGTTGGCAGCTACCACTTCAGGAGGAGGGTTGTATTTATTGATTGCTGAAACCTGGGGAGAAGAAGTTAATGTAAGTATGTATTTACCTTTACTGCTCTCAGGAGTAAATTATTATTCTTAGCTCATGGATAGGCAATTAGAAAATCTGAACCCAGTACTGCAGGGCTTTACAACATAGGTGTGAATACAAAAATCATTATGAAATCCTGGGCATCTAGCTTTCTCTCAAAAGTATCTGTGCTATTTGCTTTAGCTACTCCATGTGATAGTGTGATCCACTGTCTTCCTCCTCAATAAAAGAATTATACCCTGACTTCTTTTTGATTTATTTGTTTCTACCTGACCTTTATGGCCTCCAATTCTGGAAAAATCTTCCTGTCTATTTTATCAAACTAACTCATCATCTTCAAGACATTTATTAAGCCATCCCTCAGTTTTCCATTTATTAGAAAGAAAGACAGTCAGACATTTTGCCTTTCACTGCACAGCACGGTAGCGTAGCCATTAGCATGACACTATTACAGCGCCAGCCATCAGGGTTCAATTCCTATCGCTGTCTGTAAGGACTTTTTACATTCTCCCATGTCTGCGTGGGTTTTCTCCGGTTGCTCCAGTTTCCTCCCACATTCCAAAGACGTATGGGTAGGTTAACCTGGGGGTTTAAAATGGGCAGCGTGGACTCGTTGGGCCGAAAGGACCTGTTACCATGCTGTAAATAAAATTTAAAAAAATTTAAAATTTAACTCAGGATGTTCCAAAATAATTTATAGTCTTCGAAATGTAGTCACTGCTGTAATATAGGAAAGCTCTCAATCCATTTGCACACAAGGTATGATAACAGTTGGATAATTTTAATGAATCTGACTAGGGGATAAATATTGGGCAGACTATCAGGAATCACTCCTCTGCTTTTCTTTAAAATATTGCCATATGATCTTTCATATCCACTAATGAGAGCATCGGGAGAGTTTGAAACTTATTTGAAGGATCACACCTCTGACAGGACAGTGCTGTCTTGCTCCTGCACTGGAATGACAGCCTGGATTTGTGCTGAGGGGGATCTGAACACACAACCTTCTACTCAGAGATGATGATGCTACCAAGTGAGCTGTAAATATTCAAAGAAGCCCAGTCTGTTCAGTCTTTCAATATTAACTCCACAGTCAATCTTTTCCCACTGCCATTATAGCTTATATTTGAAGAACAGATCTACAACATTATTACATTATTACATAATTGAAGTTGTGTACAAGTTTAACATGACTTCCCTACTTTCTAGTTCTGTTTCTCTGGAAATAAAACACAGTTCATTGCTCGAATATTTGAATTCCAAATATCTTCCAAATTTGTGTGACTACTTTTAATGATTTCTGGATACATGGACTTTTAACAGACTGCCCACAACCTGTACAACATTAACTATCAATTTTAGAGATAAGGACAATCTGAAAAGAACTTTAATGCAAGTTACTTGATGCATGACTGTTCTTACTGAGATTTCAGCACCAGTTGTATATCTTTAAATCAAGTCCATGCCAACAGCATTTTGCAAAATAACTAATTCTGGGTATCCTGTGTCAATGTTTGAGTTTGAAGCGTGAAGTAGCATGTGGAATTCAATTTGACTCTACTAATAAACAATTTTCTTTGCATTGTGTCCATAGAATACCCAATAAATAAATAGAATACCCAATAAATAAACTTCATCTAAGATAACTGAAGTCACAAACGATTAATCCAAACTGTAACTGAAATAATGTAAGGATGACATTCATAAACACTAAAACTTCATTTCCATAGAGAAAAAAAATAATTAAAATCCTCCCCTCCAATCATCCATTATATATGTAAAATAATGGAACACAGAAATAATTACATTCTGTGATTTTTCAATGGTAACTGCTTATGTATTTATAAGACATATGGTATCTCAATCTTCTATGGAACATGAAACTTTTTCCTGAACATTTTGATGCACTCCCTCAAGTCTCCTTCAGCTGCTGACTTCTTGTTTTCAATAAAACTAATTCCCCCTCAATTTGAATTGGACAGTTTTATGTAAGATGTGAAGCAGCAAGTTAAAATGCCTTAGAAAATAGTTACTAAGACAGTAATAAGTCACAAACCTAATTAATCATGCACAATTCTTTGTGCACTCAATTCATTTTTAAGGCACATATATGTCATTAATTGTTTTTTTTACAGTGATGCAGTCTTCAAGTTCTGTGAAAATTCTTGCAGAATGTTTCAACTCTTTGCCTCTGGTCATTCCAATAAAACTGTAACTTAGTTGCTGCTGAATCAGACTGATTTACACAGTTTCAAAGGGAGAATTAGAATTTTGGAGGCACTGAGTCAAAGCACCATGAAAAAATTTGCACATTGTATGATAAAACCCAAATTAAATGTAGTACTTAGTGTGTTAAACTTTATTACGTTAATTAAGGACCAGCCACATTGAAATAAAACATACTTAATTGAAAATACCCTCATAAGCTTCTTAACAAACATAAGATGTTCAATCAGTTCCATTAAAATGTCAATAGTTATTTGCTAATGTTTGGCCTGAAGTAAATTTTGATAGTTACAAAACATAAGAAAAAGATGATGGCTCGGACAATAACCTTAAGGATTCAGACCTTCAACCTGATCTTCCGTGTTTTTGAGAATTCTGGCCATGTGTTAATATATAGTTAATTATATATATATATATAATATATATAGTTAATATTCACACTTTAAATTCACCTTAAAGCTTGAATGGAGGAGGAGGATATTGGTAAGTGTGGCTTAATATTATAGGCAAGATGTTTTAAAAGTGGTCACTTACAATATTATGAGTTAATAGTGCTATAAATTAATCTTCAAACATTGACATTAAGTCAGGACATCTCAAGGAAAAGTAAGCTGACTGCATAGAAATAAATGAAAACTATTAAAAACTGAAATATATTTGAATGAATGCAAGATGCTGCACTGAGGCCCAGAATTATATTTTATTACAGATGGTTACATTGCTTTCCAGAATATTAACGTACATATTTCTAATTTACTTGGCCTTTTTTTAATATTTCCCAAACAGTCGCTCAATTTACCTTATCAGAGACTTTCACTTGTTTATTATCCAGTTCGGTCAGTTTCTGTACTATGAAAAGAATCCAGAACAAATAATCTGGGTTTTCCTAGTGGTATGAAACAATAAAAAAAAGAACTGGTTACCATAAATACTAAATATTAAAATATTTCATTAATATCAACTTATTTAATTATATGGTCAGGTTTCCTAATGAGATCTTTTTTGTGGCTCAGTTTTGCCTCTAATTTTGAAATACATTTTGGAAATTAGATGTTAGTTTATGTCCAAGAAACTAATGTTCATGCAGTGCATTAGAGGACTTAAAAAAATAGTTGACTGCAAGATAGTTCAGCAAACCACCATGACTGAAACAATAAAAGAAATCAAGAGGTAAAAGTAGCATTGGTTTGAAATTCTGCAGAATGTAAGGGGAAAGGCAATTTAAGAAATTCTGCAGTTCTGTCATTTTAAATGGGGTTTGCGATTGTTTAGTAAATCTCAATCATGATGAAGATGTATTACAACTAACTTAGTAAGACTTTGTACTTTGGAATAAGGTAGAATTACTCTGAGTAGTAAAAGTAATGTTAACTTTGAGGGCTCTACTTCTGCACTAGATCTGATATTGGTCTCGGACAGAATAGTATTCGGGGATAGAATTGGTCTTGGCATCATTCGTTCATGGATTGCATGTCAAAATAACCACCAAAGTCCCAAATCCTGACCAGTGTTCTACATCTGAAACAAATTTTTATGGACTTTGGGAGGGAAACCAAAACCTATGTAGCTGTGATGCCTTTAGGCTAAATAACTTTCTGGCACTCATACTTGAAGCTTAGTCATTAAAAGTAGCCAGATTGCTTGGCTTCAAGAGGAGGCAGGAAGAGTCTGCATAAGCTTGAACATGCAGTACTTATAATCAAAACATCCCAACTATGAATTAAACAAAACGCAGATAATTAATAATTTAAATTTCACAGTAAATCTTTAATACAGATGAGCATTTAAAAACTGTTGAACATATGCCATACACAGACAAAAAGATTAAATATGCATCATTAATCTGCAACACACCATTTCAAATGAGTGACTATGTTCATGTTATGTGAGAATATTTCTTATTCATTAAAATATGAGTAAACCTAAATTATGCATAAAATTTAGACAACAGTGTTGAGTTGAAGAAGGTATTTATTATCCAATAAGTTGTAAGCCTCTCTGACCTAAACTTGCTTTAGTGTTTCCTTGACCTCAAATGTAAAATGTTATGCAAATAACATCAAACAAGGTCCTGAATGCATCTGACGTTAGTGCCCACGCCCAGTACCATCATATACTATCATGTCACCTGCAGAGAAGTGACAGCAATAATTTCTGTCCACAGAATTTTGTTCCAAACTGATAGAACCATCTACATCCAAATTATTTGGCAACCTTATTCAATATTTTTTTAAAACATACATATGTACAAAGTTAAATGATGCAATTAATAAAGAAATGTGTCTCCATTATACAAGTGTAAATGAAATTCTGTTTAATCAAGAGGTAAAAGTAGCATTAGTTTGAAATTCTGCAGAATGTAAGGGGAAAGGCAATTTCTCACCCCCCCATTATCCCTCTTCCCCTTTCTTTTTCTAATACCTGTATTGGGTTCTTGAGTAGATTCAGTTCTTGCAAAATCTGAAGATTTTTCAGGTGCATTATTTCATCCAGATCACTGATCTAATAACATAAAAATTCAATATAATGAACAAAGTCAACTTCTTAACCATTTTATTGATTTTCACTTGGCACAGGGCATCTTAACATATCATCAATACAATACTATTAAAGGACAACATTCAATAGCACTTGTACACAACAAGATTTTATATGTTATTGCATTCCCTGCAATTTGTCAAAAATACTGTCTCACCTGTTAAAGCATCCAAGAGCCTACGAGGAGACCATGAGGTGAAATGGATAGTGTTGTTAAATTCTGCAGCTAACTCTTACTGAATTTTGATTGTGAATTAGAAAAAGTATTTACTTAGTCCCAAGACCATGGCCAAGAAATTCAATCATGGATGAAAACAAGAACTAAAGTTGTGCCGATTTGAGGACACATGCGATTGGTTCCAAATTTCAAGATCTTTGTATGCTCAAAGGGTCAAACTGCTAATGCCTGCTCCTATTGTAATTTGTTTTTTTCTAATACAAGCAAGATAGGTATAATAAACCAATTACAATTTGTGATCAATTTTACACAGAATTCAGGTTTTAAGTACTTAAAAACATGCAACATGACTGAATTTATAAATGAAAGGATAACAGAAATAATATAATTTTTTTTTCCACACAACTTGTATGGATTTGATCCAACCCAGCTGGAAACAATGAAAGCTTCTCCTCTTTCTAACAGTTATGTGGCCCCGCATGAAATCTGTTTGTATGAAATTGCCTTCAGTTCATATCAAGCATGGATTGTGAACATAAAAAACAACTTATCATCTGGCAATCACATTCATAGGAATGCAGCAATGGCTATTGTACGAAATAGAAATAACACACTGGAGGAGAGTGCTCTTTCAAGATTGGAATTATTGATGTTGCAGGGCATAAGAGGTTAATACATCGAGGCAGCATTGTGAGAAAGCTTTGTTCTGCATCTGGTATATCCTGTACCAGACTTGGTGTTGTTAGAGGGTGATATTAAATAACAAAGAGAAAGTATTTCAATTCTCAATACAAAATCTTTTGTTTTTAAAAAAGAAAAAAATAATTCCACAGAAATTCACCCCCTACATCATAATTACAATATACCCATTTTTTAAATATGTATTCATTCCAATAGGCACCAATACAAATTAATATATAAATACATGTGAATAAAACCAAGGTTGAAGGGTGAGTGGGTAAATCTTACATTCCCACGCTTCATAGATTGTTACCTGATTGTTCTCCAGATTGATAGTTTCCAGCAGGTCATGGTCCTCCAAACCAATCAGAGTTTCTATGTTATTGTTTGACAAATCAAGCTTGTGTAGGCGTTTCACATTTACCAGTCCTTTCACATTTATGAGCTGATTACCTTGCTGTGAATACATTCAAAGTATAGTAAAGAAAATATTTAGCATTTAGATATGATGTGTTCTTGATTTTCTACCATCCATGGAATTGCTAATATTTCCTGCATACACATATAGTTATGCATTTTTAAGGATATAAGTTGCAAATCTTAATTCACCATTTAAATCCTAACAGAACAAAACAAAACAAAACTCAATTACTCCTTAAATCATTTAGATAGTCAAGATTTTAAATGGAAAGACTTGGGTCAATGACCCAACTACATTACTTGGGTAATGTAGTTACTTGGGTAACTACATTACTAGTGGCAGTATGAGGTAACAAAACCATTATAAAGGCAAACATAATCTTTAATTTTGTGTCTAAAGGCAATTATTAGGAAAGCAAGGTGGTAATGTTGAATGTCTAAGACCTTTTAGTTGGATTATTGTGTATAGATTTGAGGCATACATTGCAGACAAAAACTAAAAGCATTGAGAGGCAGCACTGGGATATTACCTGAAATGAGGATTAACAGTTACCAATAGAAATTTGAGAAGTCATTTGAATGAAGAAAATTAGGGGATAATCTGGGAGACTTCAATATTCTGAAGAGTTATAATAGAGTAAATAGTGACAAACTGTCTCAATTAGTCATTGAAATTGCAAAGTGAAAGCTCAAATTTAAAATAAGCGCAATAAGAATTAGAGGAGATTGAAAAACAAGATATACAGCTGGGAGTATGAAAATCTGTTGAGTTGATAACTTTTTCTTAAAAACTATGCAAGGGCATGAGTGATATTGATATGGGGTGGAAGTAAAAATATAAGATTAGACTAGATTCCTCATATAGAGATCAGATTGGACTTGATGGCCCAAAGGACCATTTTCTGAATTGTAAAAATCAATATTCTTGCAAACAACAACAAAAAAACCATCACAGTCTGCAAACAAAACAATCAACATAGTACTGGCAAAATGAAAGCTGCAAGAAGATTCTCCCCTACCACATACCTCACAAAACCAAATCTACTAGAGTTTCTCTGCAAAAGAAATGAATTATAATATCTTCTAACCCGTAATGATATAAAAAGAACACCAACTTGGCATATATTCAAGGTGAGGAATTGTCTGTCACAATCTCAGCCTCAAATAGCCAGACTCCTTTGAGTTCTCCTTATTTAAAGAGCAGTTCCACTTCCCTTCACTGCAGTGAACATATGGTGTTATATGCCAGCATTCTGGAGGCTGTTAGTAGTTGGCATGTTGTAAATTCCAATTAAAAGATTAATAAGGACTTGAATATAAAAAAAGGTTTAACTGACGCAATTGAAGTTTGCCAAGGAATTCCGTAGGCCTGAATAATTTTTGATTGGCATCTGAACTCGCAAGACATTGAAATTATTAATCAGTGAATCTGATCTTAATTCTGTTAAAAATATGTATTCTCCAAGGAATTACAACTTTTTGGCAATTTATCACTGTTTCAGTTGTGTTTATTACAACACATAATATTTCTATGCATTTTTACATGTGTATTTAATCTGGAAATGAAGAGGCAAGGCACAATAATCTGGTTCTAGACTGCTCTGAATGCTTTATCAACTGAAGGGTGCAAAAATTACTCATTCTCCAGTTCTCCCCTTATTTTATCCATTTTTGTCTAAACTAATAGTTTAATTGTGTGATGAGTTAGATAAGGGAAGAGAGAACCAATTTTAATATTCATTTATAAGATACGGCCATTACTGGCAAGGCAAACATAGGTTGTCTATCCCTAATTTCCCTTGAGGTGAACCAATGTGTCTGCTGCTCTTGCCTTCTTGGTGGTAGTGGTCACCGGTTTGATGTAATTTTGGCAATGGTACAGAGTGCACCAATTTTGGAAGGAATGAATGTTTAGCACAGTGGATAGGCTGCCAATCAGAACACTGCTTTGTTCTGTATGATTCTGAGCTTCTTCAGAGTTGTTGGTTACACTCATCCAGGCAAGTGCAAGTTGCTCCATCACATTCCAGACATGCAAAGTGGTTGGTGGACAGGCCATGATTTCTGATCGCTTTTGCAGCCATAGTATGTTTGTGGCTGGCCCAGTTAAGTTTCAGTCAATGGAACCTGCAGGATGTTGACAGTGCGAGTCATGACAAAGGTTATGATAGTTTATTCAAGCTCAATAGGTGGAAGATACCACACTCCAAACATGTTTTCAAATAGGCTACAGAGAATATATCTTCTGAAACAAAAGAGAAGGCATTTACTCGTTGTTTCTTTTAACCTCTTTACTATCCACCAACTACCCGTGGTTGGTGGTGTAGCGGTTAGCGTAACACTATTACAGCGCCAGCAACCCGGGTTCACTTCCCACTGCTGTCTGTAAGGAGCTTGTATGATCTCCCCGTGTCTGTGTGGGTCTCCTCCGGGTGCCCCAGTTTCCTGCCACATTCCAAGAAAGACATATGGATTAGGAGCTATGAGCATTGGTGCCGGAAGAGTGGTGACACTTACGGGCTGCCACCAGAACATCCTACACAAAGATGCATTTCACTGTGTGATTCGATATACATGTGACTAATAAAGATATCTTAATAGTTACAACTATGTGGGAAGCACCTAGGTTCTGAACACAACTTGATGCTGCCAAGACTGAAGATGCAACCAACTCATATGACAAAAAAAAGAGAGGAACTATTAGTAATATTTAAAGTTTGCATCCCCCGATTGCTTAATAGAAGGTATATTTGTCAGTGATGGGAAAACAAAAAGAAATGGATGACTGTTCATGATGAAATGAATGACTATTAAAGTAGAAAGCAAAATGGTTTTAAGAATAGGATTTTGAAAATTAAGGGATTCGGACAAATGGTGAGGACTTCATCCAATTAAACCCCAGAGTATAGTCTGATTGTTAATGTTCTTTTATTCAGTAAGTGTGCTTACAGGCTTTAGGATCAAGTCTGTGGTTCCTGCCAGGCAATCTCTTGAGCATCAGAAATATCAGGAACAATTGGCAACTCTTTTCACTTTTGCTCCATATTCCTTTAAAAGGAGACAGAGTGAAAGAAACCAGAAACAAGTAAGACAAGACTTACAAGGAAAAGAAATTTAATTGGCAAGTAGTCCAGGCCATTGACTTCCAAAAGTCTATTTTCTGCCATGCTGAGATAAGTGAGACTTCTGCAGTTCTGCAAGCCTTTGATTGCCTGGATTTGATTGTCTGTGAATTAGACATAAGGAAGAATACACCTGAAATATTAAACAATTTATATTTCAAGTAAAATTTGCAATCCAAATAAATTCTGCCATTTCAGTTATTTTTTTCTTCCTAAATTACCCTTGGGGAATGCACAAGGTGGAGTAAGTAGACTGGGTCAAAAGGTATATTTATCACATGTGGTTATGGATATTTGCCCACACGTTTGGTCCTTAACCTTATAGAATTGCATGCATGCCAACCCAAAATTTTTGTGCAGGACCCTGGTTACTCGCCAGACCAGGGGAAATAGTGGCTTTGGAATTGTCATCTTCCATGAATGTGACTGGAGTTACTTTCCTTGAGCAAAGAGGGAAATTTTTCCTTCCATCGGCTAAGAACTATAATTCACTGATAATTCGAGACTTCTAGTGAAATATGATAGCCTGCCTGAGTGCCTCTGATTCATCAGAAATGTCAAATACAATTGGCAATATTAAATCATATCTTAGTAAATATGCTTGCATTCGTGATACAGCAGGATTTCACATCATCCTGAAAGAACCATGTCATTTCTGCAATGCTACTGAATAATCTGCTGTGTGTTCCAGTATTTCATTAGCTTTTGTAATAATACTGCTCTGTTCTCTTTGTCCTCTGATATTTTGCATTCAAGTCCACATTTTCTATCTCCCTGCATGCCTCTTCAAAATCCTCATTTTCTAACATGCCTTCAAGCCTTTGTGCCTTAACTTTCTTTTTCATTTTCCATATTAAATCTCTGTAGGATCAGCTCTCCATTGAAAGTGATGTAACCTCCTACCTAAATATTTCCAACCCCATTTCCATTGCCTCCTATACTCATTCAACCCCATCCTCTATATTTGCAGATGACACCACTGCTGTTGGTATAATCTCAGATGGTGATGAGGCGGTGTACAGGAGTGAGATAGATTGGCTGGTTGAGTGGTGTTGCCACAACAACCTCTCAGTCAATGTCAACAAGACTAAGGAACTGATTGTGGACTTCAGCAAGGTGGAGTCAGGAGAACACACACCCATCCTCATTGAGGGGTCAGTGGTGGAAGGGGTGAGCAGTTACAAGTTCATGGGCTCAACACATTGAAGCAATCACAAAGAAGGCACGCCAGTGGCTCCACTTCGTTAAGAGTTTGAGGAGATTCCGTATGTCACCAAAGACTCTTACCAAGTTCAATAGAAGTACGAATGGAGAGCATTCTGACTGGTTGCATCACAGCCTGGTACAGAGGCTCCAATGCACAAGATCGCCAAAGGCTGCAGGGGGTTATAAACTCAGCTTCATCACGGACACCATCCACCCGACCATGAAGGATATCTTCAAGAGGCGGTACCTCAAGAAGGCAATATCCATCACTGAGGACCCTCACCATCCGAACACGCCCTCTTCTCAGTACTACCATCGGGGAGGTGGTACAGGAGCCTGAAGACCTACACTCAATGATTCAGGAACAGCTTCTTCCCCTCTGCCATCAGATTGCTGAACGATCCATAAACACTACCCTGTTATTCCTTTCTTTTGCAATATTTAATTTTGTAATTTATACAGATTCTATGTCTTTGCACTTTACTGCTGCTGCAAAACAACAAATTTCATGTCATATAAGTCAGTGATAATAAATCAGATTCTGATATATCAACTCCCCACCTACTCCTTGGCCACGCCAGTTGTTTCCACGATTAGAAGAACCACAACAGTAATAAAAGAAATCAAAGAAATTAATCACTTCAAAAAAAAATTGTTCTTAGCATCTCTGCCTAATGTAGTAAATAGGTAAAGGATACTGTTCAAATTCAATTTAGAAAGAAATGGATAGTCTGATAGCTCCTTCATGTCAGATATCTGGTTATACGAAAAGTCCACTTCCTGTAACAGAATAAATGAAGAAGATTATGTTTGAATGCAGCTGAAGAATGTTCTGCCAATCTTCTGAGACAACATTACTTCAAATTATTTCACCCACATTCAAGACACCAACAATTAGCTTGATAATGTTTAAAACATAATAAGTGAGAAGGTACACAAGCAATTATATAGCAGTAACAAACTGCAATGGCAATCACTGAGGAACTGAATGAGAATTTTCCATTCAGGAGATTCAAGAGGAGAATAAGATAATGCAAATCCCTGCAGGGAACATGATAACAATCTTCTTGAATGGCAATATAAATGTATAGCAATTAGGACTTTATCACTTCACAGATTTCTACTTGAACAGTACATGACCTTGTAGTCTTATCCACTGAAATAGTTATTTACCATTTCCATACTTTCCTTTGTTTTTGAGAAAAGGTCATTAAATTTAAACCCAAAACAATTAAAGTCATTGGACATGCCTAACACCAGACCCTGAAATAGACACACTCTTCCAAATTCTGTCACAGGAAGAGATTACCAGCAGGAGGAAAAGATTTCAAGATGTACTCAAAGTCTTCTCATAGAAATGCAACCTAGTCACAAGCTGCTAGAATGCCTGACCCATGATCATGAAAAATGAAGAGGGAGCATTCAGGATGGTG
>JARFYF010000051.1:12857465-12867946 GCA_030265395.1 Rhina ancylostomus | reverse complement strand
TCTTAATGCCTGGTTCCAAACTCCTTGGTCAGGGAAAATATCCTTCCCTGATCAAGCTTGTTGAGCCCTGTAAGAATGTTACTAACTTCAGGGAGATCCCTCTGATTCTTGTGAGCTCAGATCTAGTCTAATTAAAGCTCTCCTCATTTGACAAGCCTGCCACTGCTGGAACAATCTAGTGAATCCTCACTGTAGTCTCTCTGTGACAAGTATATGACTTTTTTTAAGATAAGGAGTCCAAAACTGCACAACACTTCAGGTACCGCCTTTACTCCTGTACTCTAGTCCTCACGTAATAGAGAGCCATGTAACAATTGGCTTCCTAATAGCTTGCTACACCTGCCTGCTGGCTTTCAGTGACTTGTGTACAAGGATACCAGGATCCCTTTGAAACATCATCATTACCTAATCTCTCATCATTTCAAAAAAATACACCACTTTACTGGTTTGTGCACCAAAGTGAATAACTTCACATTTTTCCCCATATTATTGCATTTGCATGTTTTTGCTCAGTCCCTCAGCTTAACTATATCCACTTAAATTCTCTTTACATCCCCTTTTCTGCTCAACTTCATGTCATTTAACATCATTTAAGGATTTCCGTCAGGTTAGTCTTCAGCCTCATCTTTTCTAATTAGGAAATATTAAGAGTCTGGGATTCTGCTAATAAGAATAACTTCTTGTTTTATTTCAGAACATTTTTGTACCCTTCTTCTTAGACAGAGCCTCAGAATTGAAGATGACCTTCTCCTATTACAGTTTAGTGTGTTCTGAAGTGGCTCACAGATTCTTCTACAGAAGGGCAAGTGGTACCTGATAGGGCAGGCATATGGAAGGGTAGTTTGAGAGAAGATGCCCCCTTTCTGCTGTATCTGAAGGGCTTCAGAATGCTCGAGATGTTGATCTAGCTCATTATTGATAATGAAAATCACTCCATGAAGACTCCATGGTTTGCCCCACCAGAAGATACACCGACCATCTTGTTCTTTAAACTAGCTGTTTCCTCCATAATATGTATCATTCAGCATGGTGATGTTCATGTCAAACTGTCTGAGTTCCTGAGTTATGACAGCAGAGCGGTGCCCAGGTCTGATACTGCTGAGATTGTCCATGAGGGCTCTGACATGCAAGATCCCAAACTTCATATTGTTGATTGAAAGATCCTGCCCTCCACACTGGTTGCACACCTGGCCTTTGTATCCCACGTATCAATATATTCGAAGAATTCTGCTCTAATTTTAATATCTTGCACTCTATCAAACATCTTCTGCCTTTGGGTGCAAATACGAGTGTTTGATGTTTAACCTTGACAAGTGTTGGCAAGGTGAACTTATCTTTTTAATTCTTTCTCAGAATGTGAATGTTGTTGTTAATGTTGGCATTTATTGGGCGGCATGGTAGTGTAGCGGTTAGCGTAACGCTATTACAGTGCCAGCAACGTGGGTTCAATTCCCGCCGCTGTCTGTAAGTTTGTATGTTCTTCCCTGTGTCTGCGTGGGTTTTCTCTGGGTGCTCTGGTTTCCTCCCACGTTCCAAAGACGTACAGGTTTGGAAGTTGTGGGCATGCTATGTCGGTGCTGGAAGTGTGGCGACACTTGTGGGCTGCCCCCAGAACACTCTATGCAAAAAGATGTGTTTCACTGTGTGATTCGATGTACATGTGACCAATAAAGATATCTTATCTTATTTGTGCATTCCTCACTGCTCCTGAACTGATGCAGTTAAGGGTCAATGACATTTGTGGAACTGAAGCCACATAGGGTAAGGATGGCATATTCCTGACCTGAACTGAATATTATCTTTGAGTAGTAAAACAAAAAGCTGGACTTTTAGGTTAATATCCAGTGAGACCACTCAGTTTTAATCCCACGAAAGCAAGTGTAATACTGATGTGTGCAAAATGTTCCAACCTCAAAGAAGGAAAAAGAAAAAAATTCCTGTTTGAACGTGGAGCCCACATTTAAGCACTGGATCAGAGGCACTTGATTAAAAGAGCATTACCACCTGGTGACAGGTGTCAATGAGTTTGTAAATGGAATTTGCTTCAACTGCTGAGTACTTTTGAGTTTGATTACAGCTCCAAATATGACCGGTGAAGCCACGATACTATCAGGTTATTGTACATTCCTCCATAAGTAACCATTCATTATGGGGGCAGGTTGGTTAATTGTGAGAGCAGAGTAAACTTTGAAAGCACAGCCTAATCCAAAGGACATCAGATGTCCAAGTTTTGTACTTGTAAGCAGTGGGTAAAATACAAGTGTTCTTACCAAAGCTTTCTGTGATCTGTCACGTGTAACCAAGTTCCTACCTGAAGGAGGGGCCGTTGCACTCCCAACACTTTCATAGTATCGGCGCTGGCCAGCACTTTCAAAGGATCTGCGACTTTGGTTGCAGCCTCAATCTCCTTGTTGACATCCAGGTGAACCTGATTTAGGAAGAAGTTCTTGATGTACATGGTGAGGAACTCTCGCAGAGGACACTGCTTACCAGAGCCTGACCACATGGCACCCTCAATCTCCTGAATAAATCTGAAATAGAGGAAAACTAAGTTTAGAAATCAGTAAGCATTTCAAACAGAAGAATATGCTGGAGGAAAGAATAGTAAGTACTTAGCTTATTACACTCTAAACATCTACGATAAATTCAATCTTTCAGATGCAGAATGAGTGGTGTATTTTAATTTTACAGTTTATGAGAATGATAATCATCTCCTAGAAATTTGGAAGAAATACTTGCCTTTTAAATTTTGTCCTCTAAAGCAAAGCAATGATCATACTTCCTGCCATTGGAGGTCTGACCCAGAACAAGAGACACAAGGTCTAATTGATAGCATCACATTTTTGACCCAGAGGCTAGATGGAGCCATGTTAAGCCAACTGTGTTGACAAATCAGCACCGTAACCTTTTACGTGGTTATTTTAAATATAAATTGAATAAAAATTTAAGATTGCTGTTTTATTGCAGTTTCAATCCCACATTTTCCTTGTTACCTTTCTTCTAAACACTACCAATTTTTCCACTGGGACAAAACACTTTGATCCTTTCTTGTACATGGCCCACATGTCAATCCTTGCTTAAGGAAGGCAACAAGTGCTGGAAGCCACCCAAATCGCAGCAACTGCCTATACTGCCAGAGGAGAGTTCTTACAGTGTCTGGAATCAGGAATATTGCCCGATTTTCCCTTCACCAAATCAGGGCAGCTGTCCCTCAATTAATTCTGCATAGATCAGCAAATAAGCCTAAGGCCATGATGATTGTTCACCTTTGACTTATGGTGGAGGTAGGGGTGGGGGCTGTGTTCAGTCATTAATAGATTAATAGGTTAAAGACTGAGATATTACAGTATTGGTTCTTAAAGAACTCAGGCACACATTTTACTTGCACCTTCTGTTAAGTTCCCAGTACTGGAGGGAGCACTGAAGTGATCCAGAGAGCAAAAGATGGGTAAAGTCCGGCTGGGGGGGTTGGTGTCGGTGGGTACGGGGGGTGGTGGTGAGGGAATGTGAACATGAAGCTTGTGTTTACTGATCAGGGCAGGTCTGTTATGCTGACTTCCGCAGACCTAAGGGTGTACAATTATAAGCCCTCTTTTTAAAAGAAAAAAATATCCAAAAATATTATAAAGGCAATGAGAAGAAACAGCAGAAAACAATGCCCGCCCTCCCCAAACATTCAAGTTGAAAAGGAAAATTTAAAGCTACTAATAAGCTTGGACTCAGTTCAATTAACTTAAGGAACAAGAAATTACTGGTAGTATGCCCAACTGCTAATAAATTATTTTAACCTTTACATTAATATTCAAGTTGTGCTGCCATGATCGATATGCAGTGAACTGAGTGGATGCATAAAAGAGAGGAAGAATTAAAAAAAAATCTCTCCTCTGCCTCCCCCATAAACCAATTACAGTCACATTTAATTAGGAGCCTCAATACATGAAATGGCCTGGTAACTTTTGAGCAGATAACACAAGTTAGTGTGAAGCCCTATTCCAAAGAGTCTCAAATAAATGTTCTTAATATAACAAGTAGGTTCATATTTTTTAAAAATCTGAAACAGGCAGGTTAACAGGTGTGCTGTACAAATGAATCATGATGCTTCCAGCCTCAACAAAATTTGTTAAAGTTATTTTTGGAGATAGCGGTTTTTATTACATTTTCAGTTTCAGAAATTTGGCTGCAAGTTGCTCGTGTACACCTGAATATACTTTCAATCTTTCCGCACTATGTGCCCCTTTACTGAAGGGAAAGAACACAACATGAACAAATTATTTCCAGATTATTTTTACCAAAGTAATCCGCAAAACAAGTTGAGCACTGTTCACTCCTTTCTCCACAAACTTAACATGCAACATCGGCATCAGACCAAGAATAATGGTATCAACACGAAAGAAGAAAACCCTTTACAAAAAAATAATTCATCAAATCGCATCATGGAGTACTGAGGGTAAAAAAATGTAGAGTTGATGGCACAGGACCGGGAGTGAGTATAAATTTCATCATGGTAAATTGTAAAATTGTATGAAATAAATCTGCTCATTTATAGTCTAACTTCAATGACTATAGAATCTGATGCATAATCTAAACTGATGTGTAGTAGCTGCAGTAGCTGTTCATTCCCATCAGTTATTTATGCATAATCTTTCACTGAAAATAATCCTTATAGATCAGAAAACAAATGGGTTTTGCTCTTCTTCCTTCCCCAATTACACATTATCAATTCCATCATATCTACTAAGGCATTTGTACAAGAACAAATCCAAACAACTGAAAAACTATACAAGACCACTGCAGCAAATGATTCTTTTCCTGAAATAATTCTGCCAACAAAATTGTAATTATAACTGTAACAATCTGCTTAATAAGCTTATCTTAGCTTTGTTGTAAAGAATAAGGCACAACGTTTTTGAATGTTTTATGAATATGTACATGCCAAAACTGTTCTTCAGGAAAGATTACATAAACTAATTACTGAAGGTTCCTTCTGTTTATTGTATTATAATATGACAATTACTTTGACCTTAATAGCTGCAGGGGGTTGCATTTGTCAGTGAGACTGAGTTCTTGACCACAGCCTCACGACAGGAGTGGTAAGGTTTCACAACAGAATTAATGCACCAATCAATTGCAACAATAAACAATGCCGACCAAGAAATCCAGCTTTATTTCCTGATCTATGCTGAATTAACATCAGTCTCTTGAGCTGTGGCTTCAAAGATAGTGAATAAGGAAACAAGAAAATCAGCCAAACTTGCTGATTTTGATAATTAATTTAATGCTGCTTTTGGTTACTTTACTGGCATGGGATAAGCTTAATTGTGCTGCAATTTCCTGCCAAATCTGAAGGAGGAATGACAGATTTCTCTAAGTTACTAGGGGCTTATGACAGTTCAGAAGAGCACTCCATTATCAGATGTATTGTCAATTAGATGAGTTGTTAAAGCAAGGCCCCAACTGTCATTTCAGCTGAGTGCAAAAGATCCCAGAGAATTATTTCAAAAAAGAGCAGATGATTTATACCTAGTGTTCTTGCCAATATTTCACCCTTAACCAGCATTACTATGAAATATCTGATTGTAATTGTACCACAATTTATGGAAGCTTGCTGTGCACAATTTGGCTGCTGAGTTTTCTACATTACTCCAGAGACTGCTCTTCAATGGTACCTCATTGTATAGTAAAGTCCTTTGGGATGACTTGAGGTAAACACTGGACTTTAGAAGGGACTGGGAAATTGATAATGGAACACAAGAAATTAGCAGGAACTTTGAACAAATATTTTGTTTCTGTCTCCATGGTGGAAGATAACAGAGCATCCCAATATTACTTTAAAAAGTGTAAAAGGGATGAAGAAACTTAAAACAACTATTACTGGCCATTTGCAGGTTAAAAATCCAACCTATATATGAATGAGCTCCCATAATATTATCAAATTCAAATGTCTGATGTCCATCCAAGTTTATAGTCATAGACATACACACCCAGGGTATAAATGCCATGAAAATGAGCTTTCTGCAGCAGCAGCACTGTACATTATAAACATAAGTTAACATAAACTTAAATTAACATAAATTACACATAATTTACATAACAAAATAAAAACAAACATAATGACATTAGTGCAAGTTGAGAAAGAGAAAAGAAGAAATATAGCCCAAACATTCATTCATTCCTATGAATGGCAGAACTAGTTTCCTCTCTCTCTCTCTCTCTCTCTCTCTGCACATTTAGTAATTGTCCTTTGTTATCAGTTTTATGTACTTTTGATGCCATTCAATACAACACTGTGATATATTTTCCGACTTATGGACAAAATCAACTTATGGACATCTGTGAACAGAACCTCTTTGTTACCCAGGGATAGTTTGTATCACTAGCAGAAAAGTTCTAGGCCACATATTGAAACTAAAAATTGACAAGTTCCCAGGACCTGATGGTCTGGAAACAGAGTCTTTATGGAAGTAGGTGCAGAGATGGTGAATGAATTAGTAATAACCTGCTGTAACTGTCAGATTTTGGAAAAGTCCCATTGGACTAGAAAATCACAAATATAATACCCCTATTCAAGAAAAAAAAGGGAGACAAATAGCAGGGAAATAGTTACCACTCAGCTGAACATACATCATTGGAAAATGCAGGAACTCATTACTAAAAAAATAGCAGCAGAACATCTAGAAAATCATAATTAAATTATGCAGAGTTGACATGGTTTTATGAAAGGGAAATCATTTTTATTAGAGTTCTTCAAGGATGTAACGAGCAAAGGGAAATAAGCAGATGGAATGTATTTGGATTTCCAAAAGGTATTTAGTAAGGTGCCACAATAAGGTAAGAGCTCATGGTATGGGGATTAAATATTACATGGGTGAAAGGCTGGCAAGCTAGCACAAAATAGGGAATTGGAAAGTTTTCAGTTTAGCAAACTGTAACTGGAGATCAATGCTGGGAAATAATATATTTTTAACTTAAACAATGGAACGGAGGGTAATGCAGCCAAATTTGTTGACAATAAAAAGATAGGAGGGAAAGTAAATTGGGAAGAGGGCACAGAATGTCTGTGTAAAGTACATGGATAGGTTAAATAAACAGTCAAACAATTGTCAGATGGCATATAATGGGAATGTGAGGTGAGATGAGGTGAATTGATATGAACAGCAAGGCAAAATATTGTTGAAAAGGAGAGATACTATAGAATGCTGCTCTATGGAGAAATCTGTCAGTCTTCATATGTAAAACACGGGAAGTTAACATGCAAATACCGTAATTAATTAGGAAGACAAATGAAATATTGGTGTTTCTATTACACGAAATCCATTTTGTTTTCATCGCATTCCCACCTACTCCTCCGAGATTCTACCACTCACCTACATAGTAGGGGGAATTTACAGTAGCCAATTAGCCTACCAACCCACAATTATTTGGGATGTGGGAGCAAACTGGAGCTACAATGTTGGTAACAGTCATTCCTGGGCAAAATCAGTGAATACTTAACTTCCAATAACTCTTGGTCTTCTATACACATTCTTGCTACTGTTGCTTAAATGGAAAATTAACTCTTAATTTTAAGAGCCCAAGCTACAGCCTCACCCACAACCTAAAGCTCTCTCTACTTTCCATCAAGCAGTTTGTATAAAATGAGGAATTCTACAAGTTGGATGATAAAAGCAATGTGTACTTTTTTTAATATTCGGGTAATGTCCTTACATTAAGGTCTACTGATAAGTGAGAGTAAATGAAACAACTGAATTTATTTTAAAGATACCTAACTTAGTGTCAGAAGTTTTACATTTGTTTCAAGACATTTTAAAAATTAAATAGTAAAATTGATCATTTCAATCCTTAGTCAGTGGAGATTGTGAAATGCCTGTTTGGTGACTTTCAAAAAATTAGTCCCGAAAAATATATAAAAAACCAGTAAGAGTAGAAGGTTTAAAAAAAACATCATGTGTAGCATGCATCAGAGATGGCAATTACTTTGAGATAAAAACAGCAGTCAGCTTTCAAATTTTCTCTCTGAGCTTTGAGAGTCTTTGGAACTTTCTTCCTTGAAGGGTGGTGGAAACTGTGGCTTTGAATGTTTTTGAAGCAGAATTGATTGATACTTGAGAGGCAAGGGGGTGAAAAGTTACCACAGGGAGATGGAAAGCAGGCTGAATGATCGACTCCTACTCCAAATTTGTGCATTTATATGACACGGAACTATCAGTAAAACATCCCATAATATTTCAAAACTGATGATACCCTGTCTTTCAACAGGGGCTATCAACACTTAATTATCAAAGGTCACTATTAGGAACCTCTTCTGTCCAGAAAATGATATTATTAAGATTCCTTTCAAAGGAATGTGATGATGATGTACTCTCATTAAATATACAAAATCACCAGTAGTCCTCAGGAATAAGACAACATATTTGGTTACATTTATGGTGACTTCCAGATACCATAGGGATTCATTCATGCTCTTTGACACTTGTGATATGCAGTCACTAGTATGATATACCTCACATAAAAAGAAATTAATACTTGAATGCAACCATAAGATGATGAACTCATTAAAATCTGGCACAAACATTAGGCATTGAAGAAATTAAAACCTGGCACCAATTTTGCGATATCACTCATACATCATAATGAGTGTTACAATGGGACGTAGAAATTTTAGATGAACATCTGATGTATCAGCTGAGCACAATGCTGTGGGAACACAATCATGCATCTAACCAACTTAGTACCAAAGAATATAAGGAGCTAAGAAGGACTCCCGAGCACACTGGTTCCTAGAGTTTCACTGTACCCTGATCCCTACTCTGTACAAGGTACAAAATAATTGAATTGAAAAAGTTGTTTGCATGCTAAAAGCAGAGATAAAGATGTTGGATGTTGGAGATGTCCATCAGTCAATGAGCATCTGAAGCAGAATAGATTAATTGTTGATGGTGGATTATACCCAAAATGACAATGCTTTGAGATGGGTTGTTTTCCTTAAATTACAGGAGTGGAAAGACAAGCTGGATCAGTAGGCCTGTCTCATACTCATAAATCTTAAGATGATTTCACAATAATTCCAAAAACCCACTTCTCTCCTCCTCTATTGATCTTGAAAAGGGAAACTCAACCTTTTAAACTTAGTTGTTTTAAAATTTGAATAACTTCAAGATATTTTACTTTTTGTTTCAAAATCTATCAAACTTCAAAAAATGGCAAGGGTGAGTGTTCAATGGAACTGAGATGGGAATGGTAAAGGATTACTGATCCACTGATTCCACAAGCACACCAAGAATTGGCATGGATGGTAATTCTTATGTTCTCCTTAACTTTATGTAGCATTCTACACTATGGAGCTAAGGCCTTCACCTACTCATTGTGTCTTAATTATTATATATAAATATAAATAAAAATTAGTACATTGCAAGGGAAAAATCAAGATATCACAAGTCCAGTTGGCCTGCAGGGACTTCCTTTTGAAACCCAAGATTTACACATTAAATTTAGTGGTATGTTAATTTAAGCTGCATACCCTGGTGTGTTGACATTGTGGATTATCCTACTGTCTCAACACAAAGGAGATGGAAACTTGAAGTGAAAGAAAATTGAGATGAACCAGTTACCTGTCAATGCCAGTTGAACTGATTGTGTTTTCTAGATTGCCAATAAGCCCCTGACTCATCAATGACATTTAAAAAGTAATATATTTTCTTATACTTTGTTTTTAAATGATCAAACAACATAAGACACAAACTTTACCACCTGTGAATACTAATCATTTGTAACCTAGAACATGGAATTAAAAAAAAACAGAATTTTTGCTTCTCAATTATGAACATTCAGATTTACAAACCAACCCAATATCTGACAAGAAGCTCAATAAGTTTATTCTGGCCACCTCAACTCTTGAACCAGATTACATCAGTTTATCTGAAGGACATCAGTTTAAGGTCAGAGGAGGAAAGTTTAGGGGAGATGTCAGAGATAAGTTTTTTTTCTTTTGCACAGAGAGTTGTGGGTGCCTGGAATGCACTGTCGGGAGTGGTGGTAGAGGCTGATACTAAAGTGACATTTAAAAGACTCTTTGATGGGTGCATGGATGCAAGAAAAATGGAGGGTTATGGGCTGTGTAGGAGGGAAGGGTTAGATTGATCATAGAGTAGGTTTACATAGATCGGCACAACATTGTGGGCCAAAGGGCCCGTACTGTGCTGTACTGTTCTGTGTTCTATTACTTCTTGAGATAAACTCAGAGCTTCAATATTGTTATGTGTCACTGCAGTAGCAATACACGAACTTTGCTAATATTAAGTCTTGAAACAATAGGACCGGCAGCAATAATAGATTCCTAGAAAGGGCCAATTGTATCAGCAGATTGTTTTTCATAGTGAAAGACAAAAAAAACACACACACAATTCTCCAGGCAGCAAGTACAAAAATACATGTGGCGTAAAAATGAAATTCAGTAGCTGGTATAGATTATTTTGTGATCCTGG
>JARFYF010000051.1:12841550-12852523 GCA_030265395.1 Rhina ancylostomus | reverse complement strand
AATAGCTAACACAATTCATCTGGTGAATCCCAGAACTGGAAATAAACCCATTCAACATCTTGTTCCAATCAAGACAAGACCCATCACCAACCTTTACCCTTTACCACTTCCCAACTGTTATCCACCCCTTGATTTGCAAATACTTCTTGCTATAAATGCCAGCCTAAATCATTAATTCCACACATTCACTAACTTTCTCCAAAGTATGATCGTACTGCACTTTCTACAAGATGGAAAAAAAAGAGCAGATAGAAGAATTTTTTGTTTTATTACAGTCTCAGGTACAACTTCTATTTATATGGACATGCCAGCTTGAATAAAACTTTAAAGAGAAATTCTAGGTTTCTGGCTAAGTTTTCAAGGCAACTGAGTGACAATTCTACAACCTTAAATATTATATTTCATGTGCTTCAATCCTAACGAATGCCATTCTACATGGTTTTCCCTGGACTGAGAGGTAACAGTGGATGCAGACTGCCCTTTGTGCTTTCCAATCAATCACACAAAAATTTAGAAATTATCATGAGAAATGGTCAATTGGAAAAGTAAACTAAATAATAAAATCATCCATACATTTTAAAAGTGCTTGACAGCTTAATGAGCTCTTCACTTCTCACTTGACCTATCTCCAGGTGCCATGGAATTAAAAATAGGTTTGACAATAGTAATGTAATGAAAGTTTCAGCCTTGTAGAAAAAAACCTCAAATTCCTTTCCTGATGAAAGGACTCTTAACAGGGAAATACTGTCACAATGAAGATACTTCTAATGGCAAGCTGACAGGTGTTAGCTAGCAAGTGAGCTTCTTTAGCTTTTTCTGAGGCATTCTTGATCACTTGAAGATCCTTTAATTAGAATAGGATACTCTTAACATATGCACTCTGTTGTAATTTACAGCATCTGTTAAGTAATAGACACAGAAATGATTTAATTATATCACTTGGGCATTTGGAAGTGCAATGTAATTACAAATAATAACCTTTGAGATACTAATAAATGTCATTTTGCTCACACAGAGCCAGTGTGTCCTGATAATTAAAAGACCTCTACTAAGGAAATCAACTTACCATCAAAACATTTGGAAAAGGTTCATTTCCAGATGTGTTCAGTGAATATGGTACTATAGGGTTCAAAAATATTTCAGTACATGAAGTGTGCAATAATCATGCAATAATTGAGAAGGCACAAACTCTAGTAACTATATATAGCATTCCCCTCCTGAACTGGATGATACATTATTTTGTAATCCCCTTCAGTAGCTCATACTCAGCATGGTTTATTTCATGCTGCTGTCCTCAGAGGCAGCACTGCATTAATAACGTGAAGAGCTTCATTATGCAGAGGCAGGAGATTAAATCATTTTTGGAAGTAGTAAGATTATTGAAAGCTATTTTTTATTCAGTTGATATGTTTTGGCAAAAGGGTGCTTGACCTCTGTTCACCAAATTCATATCTTACTCAGTACATCTTTTATGGTCAAATCCAGCTGAAAATGTGAGAGTAGTGAGTCCCTGATTATGGGGCAGGATATGCATTCTGTATTCAAGGTGAGATCATGTGAGCTTGTGCAATGCAAAGAAATATGAGTGCATAGAGCTGATGAAGCATTCTCCCACAACGTAATGGAAATGTGAACCGTAAAGAGTACCACATGCCTGCAGTTGACAGAATTTATCAAACATTAAACAGCAGAGATTACCTTTACCAGTATTTCTTTAACTGACTTAGGAAGCAAATAAATCCAGTCATTTGACACACTACCCATTTCTTGATGGCCTTTGGTGGGGATGGTGAGTGTTCATCTTACTACAGGGTACCACTTGTTTTAACCAACAGGCTTGGCTAAGCCACTTCAGAAAGCATCATGAGTCAATCACTGAGGCTGAAATTATGTGTAGACAGGGGAAGGGTAGCAGATTTCCTTTCATAAATAACATCAGTGCACTAATTAGCTTTTCACACAAAGCTTGGAAATTTCATATTGATTTTTCTAATGGACCTTACAAGTCACCAGATTTGGTGAATTCAATTTCCTAACTTGCTATGGGGAATTCAAGCTGCATGATACTGCTGTGTCCATACTAAGCCCAAATTAACAGGAAAGGAAAAATCCTCCTTCATGGCTAGTGAGGTATATTAAGAAAAAAAGCTTTTCATAAATGAAATAGAGACAAATGGATTCAGCTTTGTTCTTTCTGCATTCACAGAACAAATTCCTCAGACAAAATAATTCAAAATCCAATTAAGTTCTGTCAGTCTAAGAGTAAATGTTGTTTATGCCTCTTGTCCATTTTGCTCTGTCCTGAGCAAAATGTGCAATGGTCCATTTCAGAACAAATGTCTCTGAAAAACAGAACACAAGCAAATGCTGCAAACATAGCAAACTATTGATCCACAAACAATCTTTTGTTTACTACAGAACAAAAGAAATATAAGTTTGGATCATTACTTTAACTTCCCAACATTGTGTCCTAAAATGCCTGAGTTATGGAAACTGTCTGGAAATAAATAATGCAATCTAATTTCCCAGGGCTTTGTTCGATTCTTTGTCTAACTTTAATCCAGTCTCTTTACCCACTGCACCACTTAATTTTACACATAAGACCACATTAAGTAATGAAAAATCCATAAGTTCTGCCTCCAATCCAAATCCACTTTCCTTGCATAACTTTATTCCATCCATCAACAGTAAACGCGCATCTATATGGAAAAGAAATCTATGGTTCAGATACTTAGTGTGTGACTAGTTTGAATTGTAGGATAGCAAAGGAATAACTGAGCTTACCAAACACACTTGTGTTTATTCCATGTGTTCTTCCTAAAAGATAATGGACACCAGTGTATAATACATGGAAGTGTGCTTTAAAATGGGAAGCAAAGGAACAGCAGTCAGCTATTCAGACCCACACACCTGTTCTGCAGTGTCATGAGATAATGGCTGATTGGTATCACAATTCTGTTAGCTGTGGTTCCATTACCCTTAATAGAATTATCTATCAAACCCTCACAAGGACGTCTGAGGATATCTGAAGTCACAAGAGTGAAATTTTAAAAGTTTACCATCTGAACTGCAAATGTTCCATTTCAATTGCTTTTTAAAAGCAAATTTCTCCATCTTCTGTGTTTCTTTTCTCTTCTTCATTATAGTTTGACATCTCATTCGCAAAACTTTCAAAGTACTCTAGTAACACTTAACCACGTCAGCCAAGTAAAATGGATTCAAACCATTTTCAGAACCTATTTGCCATGTTTTACTTCTGCCCATTTGCCAATTTTCTCTCCCACTAATTTGAAGGAGTTGTCACATGTAACCTTGAAAAGTCCTGACCAAACACTACATCGTCAAACCAGCCAATTTTCATGCATGAGCCAGGAAAATGAGTTAGAAACATAGAAACACAGAAAAACTACAGCACAATTCAGGGCCTTCAGCCCACAAGGCTGTGCTGAACATGTCCCTACTCTAGAAATTACTAGGCTTACCCATAGCCCTCTGTTTTACTCAGCTCCATGTATCTATCCAACAGTCTCTTAAAAGACCCTTGCGGTCTAAGTTGTGGTGAGCTATTGGATCTTTGTGAACATCTCATCTACACCCAATTCCATTTCTATTTATTGTTTGCACATTTTTCTGGTAGCAAGAGCTGGTATGATTAGGAGCTGGAAAACTGATAGATTATCTTCTTTCCATAATTCAAAGGGTTAGTACCACTCAAACCATGACTGCACGTATGCCAGTAATGACAAAGAATTTGGAGTGACTAGCTTTGTATTAGTTAATGCTGCAGGCAGAGAGCATTCTTCATTCACTTCCTTGGTGAAATAATTCTATTTAAATACTTGAAGCTCAAATGATTGTTAAGCCTCATCTACAACAAAACATTCTTTGAACCAAACTTTTATTTTTGCTTCAAGTTTTAATGGTCTAGAGGCAATTGAAAAGTTTAGTGATCCACTTTGGAACTAAAAGTTAAGTGACAAGAAAAATTAAAAATATCGGTCCCTTCAGAAATGACATGCAAGTGTGGGATAGTAATAGAACTTCTCATTAGATGACAATCAATATGTCAACTTACAGTTTGCAATTTGAATATCTCAAGAGGACAAATGCCACCAAATCCCCATCTTCTTTTTGAAAGTTTTAGAGTTTCCTCTTGCAGTTTTCCCTTTCCTTCTTCTGAAGGAGCCAAGTGATTGGAGTAAACTATTCAGCTTTTTAAGCTGCTCAAACATTCAATTACATTGTGGTTGATATGTACGCCAACTCTACTTACCTGCTTTTGCTTTATATTTCTTGATAGAGGAAATGAGAGGTAATGAATTGTGATAAATTGTGATGCCTTGGATGCCAAATAGTATACGTTAGATACTGAACATCAGCGAGTTACTCAAAACATGGAGAATTCAAATATGGACAAAGGACAAGTTTAGAACACAACCTTTGACATCATGGCAACAGATTAAGTGTGACATTAAAGAACATTTATAAAAATAAAGTCAATAGGAGTCAAGAGGGAAACTCTCCATAGTTATGCCTTCATCTCAATTCCAAGACAGTGCTCAGGAATCCCTCAGAGCAGTGTCCTCAGCACAAACGTCTTCTGCTGCTTCGCACTGATGGCTAGCAGTTCTGTGGAGAAGCACTGACCACCTGCAGTGTGCCAGGAGTACAGAACAGACTGGATATCAGGTGTGGGATCTCCACCCTTAAACTCACCACACAGTCCTGGGTCAGACTTAATGCTACTGAGCTGAATGGCCTGATACACTTGATCAATGGCCCCTCAACAATATGCCAACCATTGCCAGTGTACAATTCACACTAGTAGAATGTATTTTGAAATAAAAAGAATTCTTCCACTTTTTTCTTCAACACATTTCCAGTGTTTCTAAATATGGATCATCAGAGATTTAGAAAAGTCTTTATAATTAGCACAAACCATCAGGGCAGTTGGTAGATGGAGCCATAGCTGGTGCTGCCTGAGGCCTATTTACTGCTTGCAGATTGCTTCACCTTGCAAAACCTTTCCAGTGGTGAAGCATCAAGAACACTGTGAGTCATGCAGCCATTAAAGGGCAATAATGGGAATCCCAGGAAAGGCAAATACAAAGCCTTTGTCAAGATCATCCAACTTAATTAGAATGGAGATGTCAGTTGAGTCAGTAATTAGTTGAGGTGCGGTAGTGCAATGGTTAGTGTAATGCTTTACAGCGCCAGCGACCTGGGTTCAAATCCAGCGCTGTCTGTAAGGAGTCTACATTCTCCCTTTGTCTGCATGGGTTTCCTCTGGGTGCTCCCGGTTTCCTCACATATTCCAAAGACGTACGGGTTAGGAAGTTGCGGCTATGCCAAGTTGGTGCTGGAAGTGTGGCGACCTGAACACTATGCAAAAAGACGTATTTCACTGTGTGTTTCGACGTACATGTGACTAATGAAGATATCTTAACTATGTTAAATTCCATTCACAAATCCAGATAACAAAGATTGCAACAAGACCAGGAGAAGTTCTTGTTGCATGGGTTGATGTTGAAAGTAGCATTCATGCCACCCAAGTGCCAGGTAATCAACGTCTCAAAAAAGTGAGAGTCTAACCATTGACAACTAGCATTTAATGATACTGCGATTTCTGTGTTCCAGTCAACATCCTAGTTGGGGAAATCTGGATAAGCTGACAAGAAACTTAACTGTATGAATACTGTACACTATAGTACTGTGCAGGACTGAGGCTGAGTTTCCTGTGGCGAGTGACTCTGATTCTGACTCTCTAAAGGCCAGGGAACAAGATATCTTTATTCATCACATATACATTGAAACACACAGTGAAATACATCTTTCTGCGTTGTGTTCTAGGGGCAGCCTGCAAGTGTCACCACGCTTCTGGCGCCAACATAGCATGCCCACAACTATCTAACCTGTACGTCTTTGTAATGTGGGAGTCAGATGCATGATGGGGTAGTCTGCCCAAGCCTGGATGAGCACAGCTCCAACATCCCTCAAGAAGTTCGACATCATCCAGAACAATGCAGCCCTCCTGAATGATATTGCCTCCACCATCCAAAATAATCATTCCCTACATTACTGGCATAGTGATTGCAGTATATACCACCTACAAAATGAGCACAGCTTTTAACTCTTCAAGAAACAAAGCAATTTGCTTGACTGAGACCTGATCTTCCACTAAAAATAACCACAGCCTCCATGACTGACACAGAATGGTTGCAGCATGTACCATCAACAAAGGGTAATGCAGCAACTGGCCAAAATCTCTGTGATAGCATCTCCCAAAAACATGACCTCTACCACCTAGAAGGGCAAGGGCAAAAAGGGCATGGGACCACCATCTGCAAGTTCTCCTCCAACTGCAAATTATTTTGACTTGAAAATGCATTACCATGCTTTAACAATCACATCCTAATTGTTAGAATTTCCTATAAAATAACACTGTAAGGATACTGTATGTACAGAGTGCAATAGTTCAAGGCAGTTCACCATCATTTTCTCAAAAGCAACTTCGGGGGATAAACAATAAATTCTGGCAGCCTTTTGACTGATGCCCACATTTAGAAAATTAATTTTAAGAATGATCAAGACACAAGAACCTAAAGTTATAAATTTGAAGTGTACATTCAAGCCAAATTTAAGAGTTTATTTTAAATAACTGGTGGATTGCTTCACTGACTGTTGTTTTGCTTATAAGGGTCTGATAAGTAGTAAGGATTTCTTAATATTAGCTGCTTTTAGCAGTTTTTGAAGAGCGGTTCATGATATTTTAAAATTCTTTTATGAGATGAATTCTTTTACTGAGATGAATAATGTCCATAGTGTAAATAAGTATAATCGCTGCCTCCAAAGAAAGTGGCACTTATTTAATTCAGATATGATTTTTATTTGGAGAATGAGAGAGAGAAGAGATATTGAACTGGAGCATTTCAAATAGTACTCGTCTAGATAAAATAATCAGCAATATACTGAAGTGATTCAGAAGAAGAGTTTTGTGCGTAATCTACTTTACATTTTCCTATAGCACTGTCTAATGATGAATGCCCCACATTCTGCAATCTGGGTAATATCTATTTGACTCAGAGCTAAACTCTTGTTATTCACTTAAACTTCAAAAAATTGCAGCTGAATTGCACTCAAGACAGACAAAGTTGCAGAAAAGTAAGTAAACTCAATAAAATTCATGCATTCAGAATTCTCATGCAACAGGTAAGAAAATTCTGTTAAGCAATTTCATAAAATACTCAAGCAGTGAACTTTATTTTGAGTGTTATGCAAAATAAGTGTGAAAAGACATTCTCAGATTATTTTTACACAAGGGCAGTGCAGTGTAGGCTGATTAGCAGCAACAGCCTCTTTGAAGATTTGGCACTTTATATGATGATGAGTAGTCATTTATTTTGATTTACTTTTGCTGTATTTTACATTAATATTGTTCGGTCTTAAAATATAGAAGTGCAGTGTAAAACATTGTTATTTCAAAGGGTAAGGAGATGACGTATAGTTCAGCAACTTAAGGGTTTATGCATGAAATGCTACGGTGTGATGTACAGTAATTATTTAGAAAAATTTTCATGCAACTGGCATCACCCCCACTCCCTCATTCCCCATGGATGTTGGGTAGCTGAAAGTTAACTGTAATACTTCTATTAATTGCAGTAACATGCAGGTCAGTAGGCCTTTTCTAGTGGGCAAACAGCTTAAGCTAGGAAAACACCTTTTTTTAAAGAAGCATTTTGATGATGCTATTAAATGACATCTGTGCAGTGCTTTACCTTGGCAACTATTCTCTTTTCTGGCTGTCCAACTGGGTTAACTTCCAACTGCTCAAAACTTCTTCGCTACCAAGACAGCACAGTTTGAAAGGAATTATTTTCACGTCCAAGAACTTTGGCAAAGTACAGCACAATCTAATCAGTCAAAGGAGCGTCTCTTCTACTTGTCCAAGCATCCATTCTCATCCCCATCACATATCATGGAGGTAATACGTACAAGTTATGGGATGCACAGTTGCAAGACATTTGGCAACATCTCCCAACCTTAATCACCTTAAGGACATGAGCAGCAGGTTCAAGAGGAGGCTATCACCTCCTCTTTGTCATTCATCATCCTTACTTGGATATTCATAGTTCCTACTACTGAAACCGTTCCATTTAAATTGGGCAGTTAATGCAAATCATTTTCCTTTATTATTACTGCCAATTATCAAGTTGTCACATAATGCAGAAAGTACAGCAACTTTTTTGGGCAGACACAGCTATTCAGCAAGCAATTTGCACCTTGTTACTTAATCATCTTTAAGCAGCAGGCACTAATATTAAGGAAGTTTGAAGAAATTGTGAACAGAGCTCAATAAATGTGTGAACAAGGATAGTTTCTATGTCTCAGTTAAGTCTCTTAAATTAGTTGCAAAAAGAGGATCTGACTTTTTAAATATCTGAAAGCCATGTTCATTTTTGGTACTAATCAGTTTAACTAATTAGTTAAGTGTTTGTATGTTGGTAGCAGTTTGAAATTAAAGCCGTATCTTCAATTTCTTTCAGAATGCATTGCGTCCCTTTGCATAATCACTGGATTGAAATCACTGGATTGAATTCTGATATTACAACATTGTGGGAGTGCCTTCACAACCTCGTCTTCAGTGGTTGTAGAACATCCACCATCATCTTCTTGCGGTAACAAAGATGTGGAATAAATTTAGCTGTGTATTAGCAATGCCCAAAGTATAAAAATATTAATAAAAATAAAAACTGTCTAGAAATTGCATGCTTTTGTATGCAATTTCATAGATTAGGTTAGGCTGGTGACCATTTCCAGGTCAATTACTGCCCATTGGGAAATCGGACTAGGCACTTCCATCCACAATGTTTTCCTGCGACAGTCAGGCAGTTAATAATATCACCACATCTGTGGAGACTACTTTGCTATTAGTGAATTAAATTGCATAAAAGGTGCAATCTACGACCTTCATTTCTTTAACACAAAGGAAGCAAAGAGACATAAAATAAAGGGTCCCCAATGTGACATCACTGCTTAACTCTCAGAATCTGCCAGGCTCATTTTTATTTGCTCAATATATACAGAAGCACCACTGTCTGTTGCCCCAATGATCACAGTACGACATACAATGTCTCCCAGTCCGAACAACCGGATTCTCTCAATGGCATGGGGCCACTTACAGCATGGAATGTGATTAGAGCATTGAAACAGCATGGAATGTGATTAGAGCATTGAATCATGTGTTGGGGTATGGGGGGAATTGCAAAGAGGTGGCAATGGCAAATGGAAACTGAAAATCTCCCCTCTCTCCTATGTTTTTTTCTCATGTCTGTAGCAGCCCTCTCTGCAGTTGGTCTGTGGCTGCCACTGGGTGGGGTAAGATCTGATGATCCTTCCAGCAGCCAGCGTGTCAATGACACGATAGCTGAGCTCTGTGTATTGGAGCCGCACAGGTTTTGTTTCAGCCCATGAATCACTGTGCAAAATGACAGAGTGCTACACTTAGTGTACTTTTCCCGATTTTGTGATTCTTTCCAGGAAATCCGAGTGAATATCACTACTACATACAACATGATGAACTCTAATTTCTTCAAGTCAGTTCTTGCATTAGCATGTACGTTGTCCATGTGTGATGATGCTATTAGAGCAGGATTATCAATTTCTTCCTCAAAAGACAGGGGAAACAGAATCTTTAAATATTTTTAAAACAGTGTTGGATAGACTTTTGCTCAGGGGATGAAAAATTACATAAAGTAGGTGTGAATGAAAATATCTATCATCAGATCAGATCAGCCATGATGTTTTTGAATGGGAGAGCCGGCTTATATGCATGCTTGTTTGGCAGGTTTGTTGCAATTATTTAGTAACAATTGCCCAACAATTCCTTAAGAGAAATCTGTGTTATGTCCTATGAATAGGTGCAAATAGATTAATTCAGTGTTTAGTTAATTCATAATTGATACATCAATGATCAAAAACTTGTACTCTTAATCTATTTTAAGCCAACTGACTTTCCTATGTGGACACTTGCACTGTATTTCTTGCCTGCATTACAAAGTCAAATTTGCAACAGTAATCTTGAATTTATCACAGCTTTTGCATACCTGGAAATTTCATATAAACAAGCTGTTACTTCGGTCTTACATTTCATATTTTAAGAAAAAATTTTAAAAATGCCAACATTGTTATGTAACAAATTGTGTTTCCAAGTAAGACAGATCCCTGTAATCTTCTGACATTGTCACAACTAATGGAAAAGACTCCACTCAATATGCAGGAAATGAAATTAAATTTTTGACAAACTACCTCTTCTCTACATTTTCTTTAAGGATTGCTTCCAAGATTCTTAAACAAAAGTACATCATTACAAATTGTACATATAATTTCAGGTATCAAATCGAAGTCAAAAACAGCTGTAAAACAAACTGCGTGAAGTACAAAAGGCATACTAAGTGATTTCTCCTCTATTTGTCACTAGCCTCAGCATATGCAGTTGCTTGGAAAGCAGAAAAAAACTGCAGAACACTAAGTTGGATGTAATACAAGTAAACTGTTTCAGCTGGAAGGGGTGCTTGGATGATGAAAAGTGCTAAAGGGGCACGAGTTGCTTCTTTAGTGGTTGCAGAGGCAATTGACACGAGGAACGCAATGGGTTCGGGGAGTAAACTGCACAGTCACAGAGGGAAAGATCCCTTAAGAATGCTGAAAGGGGAGAGGGGCAGTGATGGTTTATCTGGCAGTGGCATCATGTTGAAGGTAACAGACATTATGGAGGATCATGTGTCAACTGTGATGAGGCAGAAGGTGGAGGAAGAAAAGCCTATCCTGCTCCTGGCTGGGATGAGATTAGCAAGGCCAGATGTGCAGGAAATGGAACAGACTACATGCAGTTGCTGAGTGTACTGGGGATGAACGATTGATAAATTTAAGATCCATCTGTTTTGACAATCTGCCATTTTGAATTGCTCATTTCC
>JARFYF010000051.1:12822977-12838242 GCA_030265395.1 Rhina ancylostomus | reverse complement strand
ATGGATAGATGGAGAAGGTGGGGGAGGTAAAGAGATAGCATCATGGGGGCTGTGGATCAGGAGGAGAGAGAAAAGGGAAAAAGGGGAACAGTAACTCAGAAGTTTGAGAATTCGATGTTCATGCCACCAGATTGGAGACTGCCCAGGCAGAATATGAGGTGTTGTTCCTCTAATTTGAGTTAAGCCTCAACCTGGCAGTGGAGAAGGCTATGGATAGACATGTCACTGTGGGAATGGGAAGTGGAATTAAAATGGCTGGCCACCAGGAGATCCTAGCTGGCACGGTGAAGATGCTGCCTGACTTGCTGAGTTCCTTCAGCATCTTGTGTGTTGCTCCAGATTTTGGCATCTGCAGTCTCTTGTTTCTCCACCTATCTACAGCACGGCTTGCAGGGTGCTCAATGCTGCATTGCTTCTTGCCCCCCCCCCCCCCCCCCCACTGGGGAACTTTTTCTCACAGCAGAAACAATAAGCGATGAGGGGTTTTTATTTTGCTCAAATATTCCAAGTTTACAATCATTCTTATGTCTATAGAATGATGGGTATATTAATCCCCAAAATAAATTGATTCTGTGATTTCCTTGTTTCCAAATGAAGCTGGTATTTCTGTTTATTTCTCTCTGTCCAAGGCCTTAATGTACTCACCAGTTCATTGGTATTAAAATCCTCCAGATTTTGTTCTTAAACAGCAACAATAATTAACGCATACACAATCATATCAGCAGATAATCCCCTAATCTTACTTCCCAAATATCCATCGAAGAGACCTTAAAATAGAATGCCTCATCACAATGGAATACTGTTATGAAATGCAATCTGTACTTCAAAAGGTCATAAAGCTTGAAATAAAGGAAGATCACTTGACCATCTAGACTGCACAAGTGCATGGCTATCATGATAACACTGTTCCAAACCACTGACTGGGCAATGCCCACATAAATCATGCCTGAAGACTAGGATTGGTTTTACACACATCAGTATTATATAATTATCCCATACTCTCTGCACTTTGCTGGAGAAATTATCTTATTTCACACAAAGACGATGCTGAAATGCTGTTTGTAAATTTTTTTTTAAATAGTGTAAAGATGCTTGATTTACTTTGCTATTTGCTGAATAAGTCTAGGATCATCTCCAAACCTTTCTCTAAAAGATTGTCAGTAGGGACTTTGAGAAGATGTGGTGTATTATGGTATCTTCCCAAACCATTTAAACTCCTAAGAGAAACAGAGCTAAGTAAACACAAGTAGTAATAATTTTCCTCCTTTTCCAAAGGAACCAAAGATAACACACATGCTTAAGCATTTGAAAATTCACATCTAAACTTTCTGTGGCAACAGAGGTAAAACGTGTTCTATTTGCAAAAACTCCCTACGACAGGATTGAACTTTGCTATAGTGTACTAACTCAATGTAACTGCACTGTGTAATGAATTGACCTGTACAATCAGCATGCAAGACAAGTTTTTCACTGTAGCTCAATACAACTGACAATAATAAACCAATACCAATACAATTGGACACTTCTGATATAGAAGGAAGCAAGTACCAAAGAGAACCAAAAGGTATGATAGGTTAATCTCTCCCTGGAGTGGAACGTGCAACCTAATTACAATTATCTTGCATCGTATTGTTATGGCAAGTAACAGTAGTAGCAGCATAATGTTACAGTTGTATGCTGAGGATTGACACTGAGGATTGCTTCATTTTCACCACAATATGAGTTCAGGCAGGAGTTTGCAGGGTGGTGCCCTGACTGCATTTCACATGTGCTGATTAGTGAGTCCATGGTGTGCAATGTTTTCAAGAAAGAGACATGTCTTCCATGTTCTTGATGAATACAGTTCAACATATAGATTTTACAGGTGGAAAGATGGATGCTTGATGGCTGGATCTGCAACCAAATATTTTTTGGACATTCTTAACTGAGTAACAATAGTAAGTAAAGAGCATAAGAAATGGAAGCAGGAGTTCATCATTCAGCTCCCTGTGCTTGCTCCACTATTCAATATGATCAGGGCCGATTATTTGCCTCAATGGTACTTTCTTGCATTCATTTTATATTTCTTTTGTCTCTTAATGTCTGAAAATACAATGCACGCTTTATTGATTATAATCGGCATCCAAAGATTAACTACCCTCTGGGTAAAAAGTTTTTAATCTCTGTCCTAAATATCCAGGTCTTTATGTTGAGACAGTGACCTCTGGTTCTAGACAGCCCAGCCAAGGAACATTTCACCTCTGCATCTATCCTTAAGTTCTGAAAGGATCTTCTAAGTTTTTCTTCCAAATTCTAAATAGTGGCTCAGTTTGCTAAACCTCTCATCTTAAAACACGCCACAGCAGGAATCAATTGGAATGTTCCTGCACTCCCTCAATCACAAGTAACTCTTTCCTTAGGTCAGGAGCCCAGACGCAACAGGAGCCCAGACGCAAAAACAATATTCCAAATGCAAAATCTCACCTGGCTCCTATATCACTGGAGCAGGACACCTCTAATATTGTATTCAAACATAATGTTTGCCTTCCTCATTTGTTGCTGTAATTACGTGATTTGTGAACAGAAACACCTAGCTATCTTTGAACACCAACACCTTTCAAACTCTCACCATTTCTATTTATCTGACGTAAATCCATCTGCCATCTCCTATCTCCTAGCCCATTCATTTAATCTGTCTAGGTCTCCGTAAAGCCGCTCAGCATCTTTTTTACAGCCCACACAGCCACCCAGCTTCGTATCCTCATCAAACCAATAGATTTCACACTTCCAAATCACTGATATTGACTGCAAACAGCTGGGGCCTCAGCACCAATCTCTGCGGCACTCCACTAGTCATAGCCTCCCTACGTAGAAATGACTGTTTATTCCTAATTTCTGTTTTTTTTAGTCTGTTAATCAATCCTCAATACATGTCAGCATATTACTCCCTATACCATGCACTCTAACTTAACAATCTGTTTTGTGACAACTTATCAGAGGCCTTCAGAAATCCAAATGCACCATATAAACTGATTTGTCCTCATCTATTCCACAAGTTAAAATCTCAAATTATTCCAAAATATTTCTCAATCATTTATCCATGCTGACTCTGCTCAATTCTATAATTATTTCCTAAGTGCCCTATTACCAGAACTTTTAAACAGATTCCAGCATTTTCTCTACTTGTGATATCAGGCTAACTGTTCTATAATTGTGTTTTCTCTCTCTCTCTCCTTCACTCCTTTCTTAAAATAGTCTACAGCTCTGTTTTCTCACTCCCTTCTTCTCCCCTTTCTTAAATAGTGGGATTATATTTGCTGGTTTCCAATCTCTGGGAACCATTCCAGAATCAATGAGATTTTGGAAAGTGACAACCTGTGAATCCATGACCTCCACAGCCACCTCCTTCAAAACCATGGGATGGTCATCAGGTCCTGAAGATTCATTGCTTTTCTGTCCTGTTAACTTCTCCCATACCAAATTTTTTTGCGAAAGGTAATTTCCTTGAGCTCTTCATTCGCTCTAGACTTGTAGTTTTCCATAATTTCAGGGAGGTTTATTGTGTAGCCATCAGTAAAGGCACAAAATATTTGTTTATTGTTTTCAGCTAACTCCCTACATATTAATGTATCAACAAATTAAAAATTGCAAGAAAGTATATTTATTTAATGATCTGATCACAGCCTCCATACTAAATCTGGTTATCAGGAATACATAAATCTTCATTAAATAGGAGAACAGAAAATACTGTTCATATTATTGGGCAGATTGGACATTTGAGAATTTGACTGGAGTCACAACATTCACATGAATTTTAACAGACCTGACCTACATCTGCTTAAGTTTCAGTAACTTTCACTATTTTGTGGAGGCTATCTTACAAAGCATTGCAACAGGCAATGCAACTCTATTGGGGCTGCAAGCGAACTCTTCCTACTGAGCAAGTTAATTATTATTTGATGTCACTCTGCTCTATGGGCTACAATCTGCTTATTCCAGTGTTTATATTGGATTAGTTTAATGTGCAGAAAACATCATTATTGCAGAAAAATGCAAGTAAATATAATTTTCAAAGCATTAAATATGAAATAAAACCTCGAAGTCAATGAACAGAAAAGACAGCAACAGGAGTGGGCCTTGCTGAAACGCAGTCCAAAGGCTTAATTATTGTGTTTCAGTCAACTAAAAATAATTCTGATTTTAAAAGTGGAGAATTAAAAACAGTTTGTGAATCATATTTCAGTACTTGCAGAAGAGAAACAAAGGTGTATTTGAATCATCTTACGGATTGCGTTCAGACAAATGTAAGAGGACAATGAATGAAGCTTTGATTCAAATCCACAAGCTTCTGGCTCTCTAATACGAGTATCCTGGGTATTACATCCCAATGAAATGACCCTAAAGTTACTTCAGTTGTAATTTTATTTATTTTTTGAGATTGGCCAATGCTGGCAAGGCCAGCATTTGCTGCCATTCCTAACTAGCCTCAAGAAGTTGTTGGTGAGCTATCTGCAACTGAGTAGCTTATTAGACCATTTCAGAAATATTTTAGGAGTCAACCACATGTGCTGGGTCCGGAGACCTACATTAGACAGATTGGATCAAGAGGGCAGACTTCTTGCCCTGAAGGACATTGGTGAACCAAATAGGTTTTAATGATAATCTGTTAATTTAATGGTAACCATTATGAAGATTAGTTGTGGTTTGCCCAAGTCCCAGATTATTGACAGAATTAAAACTTCACAGCTGCAATGATGTGATTTGAACTCAAGCTTCTGGGTTTTTAGTCACTAGCTCAGTAATTTACTACTGAACAAGCATCATACCCGTGACGTATCATTTTAATAGTTCATAAATGTCTCCCAGTGTGAACTTTGGCAGAAAACAAAGATACATCCCCAGTATTGTTTAGGAGACAGGATGTTGCACTCTGTTGCTTGAGGCACAGTCACTGTACTGAATCTACCATAAGAGATTAAGGGTGCAATGCAGGCATGTGGGAATATGTGGGCAATTCTGGACAGCAAGCCTAATCAAGCATGACCTCTCTCTGTCTTTCCTCATAATATTTGCCATGGTATTCCATGGAAGGATCCTCAACTTAATCATTGATTCAATTTGTCTCATTATAGTTGTTGCCTGACCTGCTAGGCTGTTCAGCATTTCCTGCTTTTGCCAGAGTAAGCTTGCTGAATTTTCTCAGCCTGGCACTTTGGGACAACCGATTTCATTTTTTGATTTTTTTGTTTCCATCTTGCCAGACACTGCCCTTGGTGAACTAATTTGTTCATAAAGAACCATAAGGGAGATGTTGTTTGCTTCATTTCCTTGTTGCTACCAGCTACAATGGATCAGTGTGCCAGAAATTGGCTATTGGAGTTTTTCATTTCATCTGAATGAAAGCAATGTTGGGATAAAGTTCCAATAATTTCAAAATAACCAACTGCATTTAACTGTTAAAGTATAATGTGTTCTGCACTTCAGAAGGCTTTTGATTAGGTCTCACAAAGGAGGTAGGTGAACTAGATAACAGTACATGGAATTGAAGGTGAATACCAGCATGGGTTGATTCTTGGTTAATTGAAAGGAAACAAAGGTTAGGAATAAATATTTCTTCCCAGATAAGTAGATTGTGACTAGTCAGGTACTGAAAGGATCAGTGTTAGGCCTCAAATGTTCATAATCTCTATCAACAATTTGGGTGAAGGGATGAAATGGAATATTTCTAATTTCTAAGTTTGTTGATGACATGAAACTAATTGGGAATGTGAATAGTAATGGTGCATAGAAGCTTCAATGGGAGATGGACAAGCAAAGTGAGTGGCAACAACAAGGCAGATGGAGTATGATGTGGACAAATGTTGCGTTATCCACTTTAGTAGAGTAACAGAAATGATGAGTATTTATAAATGGAAAGAGAATGAGAAATGCTGATGTTGGAAAGGAGCTGGGTTTCCTTGTACATCAGTTACTGAGAGCTAACCTGCAAGTGCAACAGGCAATTAGGGGTCCAAATGATATGTTGGGATTAAAATGAGGAGTAGAGAACAAGGGTAAAGGTTTCCTACTTCAATTAGAAAGGGACTTGGTGAGACCATCCCTGCTAGGATTGCTCTCTCTGCTGAGGTCAAGGATAAGTCTCAACTTCCTCATGACAAGATCTTTCCAAGCAGCCACAGCAGATCTCTGCCACATCACCTAACTTGCTGCTCACCACTGCATCAGAGTGTTGCAGGCACTGTTTCTCCAGATAATTTATTTCATTTATTTTGATTTCACCTGCAGGATCACGATCCCCAGAGAAAAACAAGTGATCCTCTCCACACTCCAATAGTGATGAACAATATGGCACTGAACACTGGCAAGAATTATAGAGGGACGCCAACAGTTTTGTGCATTGAAGCAATATTTAAATAAAGAACACTCTCCTTTTGTAATGACTCTAAGCACCCCATTACTGGAAGTATCATTGGCTAGAGCGGTACACTAAAAATTCACAAGGCTAATTACAGCAATGAGAAATCATAATTATAAAGAATCTTATGAAAAATTAGTGGCTCACACAGGAAATGAGAATCAGAGAAATCATAGATATATAAAAAATTTCCCATCATCTTCATCAATGTAAAATGCTCGATTTCAAGTGATGACTGAGACTGAAATTATAATCATAATTGAGTTATAAGGAGAGATTGGTTAAGCCGAGTCTGTTTTCCTGGAGTAAAGGAAGCTGAGAGGTGAAATGATAATATAAAATTATGAAAGGCTTAAATAAGACAGACAGCCAGAATCTGTTTCCCATGGTAGGAGTATCTAAAACTAGAGGGTTTAGGTTTAAAATGAGCGGGAGGAGGGTTAAAGAGGATCTGGGGGTAAATTTTTCACACAAAGAGCCGATGGCATCTGCAATTCACCTTGATAATAAGATGCCAGAGGAGGTGGAGGCAGGAATACTTAAGAGCTACCTGGACAGTTACTTGAATAAGCAAGGCACAGAGGGATATGGAATTAATGCAGGCAAGTGGGATTAGTATAGATAAGCATGATGGTTGACTTAGATCTGTTGGCAGAAGGGCCTGTTTCTATGCTGCACAACTCTACGATTCTACACAGTTGTAAAGGCATTTGAGAATGAAAAAAAAAGTTCAGGGACAGACCACGAAAATATGATTGGACACCTCCATTTGGTGCCAGAACTCATACAGGATCAGCAAGTGAAATCACAGTTCAATGCTGTGAACTGTATGAGTGATTACACTCCTATACTGGTCCTTAGACTAACAGACACCATGCTGACACTATCCTGTAATGTGGTTATCAACCATGGCAACGAGCTTCATAATTGGCAAGGAAGTGGACGGAGCCACATGGTAAAGCCAGAGCAATGCATTTCAAGAGAAAGTACATGGGTCAAACTCACCCGGCTGCTCAACATACAAAGTTACCTTAAGGTACGAGTCCAGTACTATTGACCATGAACATTTACATCTGAACTTATGTATCTTCTTAGTTCATCTTAACCAGGAAACTTGCAGTTGGGGTCTCAGCATCTCCAAGATAAAGTGGTCCCTGTCAAGAATTTGCTTATTTCCTCATCCACACTGATCCTTCATTAGAGACCACACTCATTGTGCTGTTGTAACCTTGAGGGCTGTGCTGTCAAGAGAAAAACCCTCAATAGGGTCACCCAGCCACAAGATTAAAGCAGTTCATTGGGTCTCTAGGTTTTGCCAGTTAGACAAATGACTGTTCACAAACGATGCCCTTTATTGCAGACACCATCCAAGGGCAAGGCAACTCAGGGCTGAGAAAGGTGGAAGAAAGGCACCAGGCACAGATGGCTAACAAACAATACTACTCCATGGTCTTAGGTAATTTTGAATCTGCCAGGAGGCTGGTAGAAATAAAAATCTTATTACTGGCTTCCACCACTGTCTCCTGTTGAATAAGTGCACATGAAAAGATCCAACTTCAATGCCATGCCATTTATGTTTGAATAGCTGATGTATATTACCCAGGAAAAAAAAGCATTTGGGCTATCATGTGATCACAACCTATGAAAAATTGTCAGCTGTAGATGAGATAAGAAAATGGGAATTGGTTTTTGTGGCTGTTTAGCACCATTGCTAGGCCACAGAATCCCTACAATAGACTGTCAGTGGACCAGTGTGCTTCTATAGTGCTTTACTGTATTAATTAATTTATCTTTAAAGGAATAGAGTATAAGGTACAAATTACATTCAGCTGTGATTGTTCTGTCATATTTTCTATTTTAATGCCACAGTCAAATTCCAATCATCCAATCTATTTTCACATCAAATTCATTTTGTTGTAGCTTCACTTTTAATGTCTCAATTAAAATGCAGCTGTTCAGTTGTTTCACCATCCAGTATTGCAGATCATTTCAGGCATGACTTCTAAGGGACTACACAGATACTAATTATATATGCACCTTGTTACATCCAGCTCACCTCTCTGACACCATTCGCTTTCCCTACCCCGATTAACTACACATAAATTGAAGACGCAGAATATTTCAGTGCATGTTATCAATCATATCATGGTGTTAGTAAACCATCTGGAGAGACTGCTGGATCAGTTCACACAAGAGCAGAGCGGAAAGTGTTTTCTGCTCTGTTGATTTACACTTCTAAGTACCATGTTTTGGGCTTTTACATAATTACAAACGAAACCCAGCAAGATTCACTATTTATCCCTGCGAGACTGAAACATTATGCTTCCAGAGGACACAAGCTGATTGTTTCCTTTGCCACTTACTATCTTCCCACAATGAAATACTGTAAAGGTTTATTTGCATTACTTGGTCTTTCTCTTTATTCCTCCTCTTCAGGCCCTGTTCATCCTTTGATCCTTAATACACGATGCAATGAACATTCAGGTATTCTTGGTTAAAAGGATAAACACCAATTCTTAAAATAAGATCCATGTAGGTTATGAGGTGGCTGATGAGGCCATTGTGGGAAATACAGACTCTTCCACAAATTTTGTGGGTAGCAATTAATGCATGGACTTGAGGCTGTCAATACCATTCCAAATGCTCCATTTTCATTTTCAGCACTTATGGCCAGAGATGCCCAGGAATCAGTGGAGATGCTTTGCCCCCTTCACCCCTGCCCCCCCTAACCCAAGGATGTATTTTTTTCAAGGAAGCTTTGAGAACATACTTGAATCTTTCCCTGTCAGCACATAAATCTCTTCCCTTTATAGCACTTGGTGTTTTGGGAGTCTGGTGTGGGGCACGTGAACGAAATGGCCAGTCCAGCTTAGCCAGCTAAGTGCATCTAGGGTCTCAGTGTTGGGTTGTTGGTATGAGAGAGGACACTGACACTGGATCTGAAAGTACAAATTTACCTTCATATTGGCACATTTTAAGCTGCAGGTTTTTAGCCCAGTAACAAGAGAAGATAAGAAGGATTGGGTGGTCATTGACTGAACAATTCAGGGTTCAGATACTGGATGGAAGAAATGGTCATGATAACGGCCAGGTTTATTTGTAAACAATCTGTCGTCGTTTTGTTGGCGAGATTAGTGGGTAAGGGGTGATGGGAGCGGACAGGAGAGAATGAAGAAATCAGAGGGCAATGACTTTCACCCAACGACTACAAATCAAATGCCTGAAGATTGGCTGAATTTCTGGCAGCATATGGCACAGATAAAGAAGCCTTAACAAAATGAAATAGAGCAGAGCAATGGCAGAAACAATATGGCTACAAAATGCAGAAAAAAAACCTAAATAAAACAAAAACTTCATAAAATTCTTATTGGATAACCAACTAAGTGAGCATGCACATGTACCAACCCTCTTGAAATCCAAAGTAAATCATTTTTCACATCATCAATATTTGTAGATAGAAATAAGGTCAGTATTTTGTCTAACTTCCACTGTGATCAATGATCAAATTAATTCTGCATAATTCAAAAGTACTAAGACTGAAAAAATAATTGATACAAATATTTCTCTCACAAACCAAATGACACCATCTTCTCTTAAACTAGAAGTACCAAATATTTAAATTTTCAATATTGCAGCTTTAATGTGAACAGGAAGACAAAGCAAGATTGATAAGCCTATGTAACAAAAATATTTGCTAATTTTTAAAAGCTTAAAGTCTCTGAGTTGAATTCAGTTTATATGCCATGGCTAAATATTATGCTATCCAAGCTGAGTGAACATTTACTTTAAAACAAAAATAACTGTTTTAGATGAAGCCTTTATTCTGGCAAAAATCAATGAATTTTCTAGTCAAATCACAGAACTGCAGTAGAAACTTAGCATGCTGCCATGAGGATACTTGATCAATTTAAAATGGTCAAGATGAGAACAAGGAGGTGAGCTTGAAGAAATTACAATACTCAATTCAATAACTGTTGAAACTGGCAAAGCAAAGCAGGCTTCAATGGCCGAGAAGATAAAAAGCAGGTTGACATCAAGGATGCCAACAACCCTCAGTTCCGTAATTGTTAACCATCCCTCTTCCCCTTGTTTTGTTCCATGGCAATGCCATTCATTGATAACTTTCAGTTCTAATGAAAAGACCCATTTCTGAAATGTGATAGCTCTACAAACGCTGTGCTCACCTTTTGTTTGTTCCAGGGAAAGGCTATCACTGTGGACAAGCCCATCTGAAGAGCTGGAGCCAGTATGGGCTAATTAACCTCCTTCTGACTTTAAAATTTTGCATTCTCTTTGACATCTGAACAGGTTTTGTTTCTGATGTCTCATCTTCTTCTAATGTATAGCGGTCCCTATCAAACTGAAACAACAGGACAATGTGCCAAATGCACTCCATATGAACTCCCATCCTGGCACTTGGCAATGGCTGCATTCATAGTAATTATTTTTCTCTCATCTGTCTGGTAAGGAATAATAACTACTTTTACATTATATAATGTAAGTGCCACAAGTATGATAGAGAAATGGAGGGCCATGTGGGAGAGAAGGGTTAGATAGATATTAGAGCAGGATAAAATGTCGGCACAACAGAGTGGGCCAATGCTGTAATGTTCTATGTTCTATAATTGAACCGTCTGTGTTATCGCAGATCATTGCAGCTGAAAGGTTTAAATATACTTGAACATGAACATATCTATTTCTTCTGGGTTTATGGATCTCTATCATTGAAATCCCAGCCATGAGGACAGCCTCCAAGGACAGCTTTCAATGCTTTTGTGAAACTGTACCCCACAGTGAAGTTTTCATAGTAAATGTATTGTCATTGCAAAATCACTAAGCCTGGAACAAAAACAAACTGCTGGAAGAACTTAGAAGGTCAGGCAGCATCTGTAGAGGCAAAGGGATGTTTAATAGTTCGGGTTGAGACCCTGCATCAGAAGTCCTAACCCAAAATATTGACCATCCTTTTGCATTCACAGATGCTGCTTGACCCGCTGAGTTCTACCAGCGGTTTGTTTTTGCTCCAGATTCCAGCATCTGCAGTCTTTTTTGCCTCTATAGATAAGCCTGTTCTTATCCTTCAAACTAGAATTCAGCTCCAAGATTCTAGAGGTACAAGAATACTACTTGACATACCATCTCTGAGTTGCATATTTCTATTTAGACCTCATTTAATAAGTCAACATCTCAGAACCAAGGACCATTTGGCATTCTTATGCAAGACTGACCTACAGAAAAGATTAAAAACTAAATTTATTCACTGCATTATGTTTTCAATAAATGAAGTATACCTATTTTACTATCCTGACAAACATTTTTAAATAATGCAGAGAAATAAACCACTCTTTACCAAACCATTCCAAAACAGATACATCAAAAAAATGAAATATTGCAACTTGGGGCAAAAAGAATTTCATTTCAATAAATATAAAGCAGCACAAGCCTGAGTGATGACAGGAGGCACCCAGAGCTACTTTTCTGGCAGTTTTACTGAGAATTTTGTAATCCACTACCACATCTTTTTATGCATAAACCCAAGAGGATTTAGTAACTGCATCTTTTTTTTGTTAGCAATAATCATAAAACAAGACACTGAAATCAATTGCCATTCAAATGGTTTATAGAGGAACATAAACACAGAAAAAAAAGTAGTTAGCCCAAAGTTCCAATTTCCTTGCATGTCTCTGTGGTAAAATCAGAGCAACTGTTTTATGAATGCACAAATATAAGCATCTATCTGTGTGAAAGGCCCATCCGTGTAGCCCAGGAGCTGTACATTTTAACAAGTCGTTTTCAGTGTAGGAGTGCTAGAATGATGGACATGCTCCATGGGAACCTCCCTGCATTATGCTTGCCACTGCTGTCGTTTATAGTATTCAATGTTATTAAGAATTGTCACAGCCTATTATTTTGTGGCTTGTCCCAGCTGAGCTTTATATCAAAACTCAGCAGAGTGAGATTGCTTAAGTTTAAATATCCATCCTTGCACTGTTTTTTCAAGAAGATCTTGTTTTTTTAGGCAGTGTAAGCGACATCCCACAATAAGCTAATAATCAGCACAGAAGGAAATACGTCCATCATCAATACCTCTGGGACTAAATTTGCTAGCATTGACGGGCACATGGTTTCCAAATGGAAAAGCAAATTGGATTAATTCATGCATTTTTGCCACCAATCTCAGGGGAGAGAAAAGAGGAATCTCTATAATCTGGTAATCTTAAATCTTTGTATATGTGGATCATTAGTCTGATACACAAATATTTTCAAATGGATTTCATTCTTCTTACAACCTAAAGCTTCCTTTCAAACATTTTGTAAAAATTGATTTTATAAAATGCTGATTGTGAAAATTATTTCTTCTCAACTTTAGCAGCAGGAAGAAAAATTACACCAATCAAACAGAGAATTCTAATAAAAGTGCCAATTCTTTGTTGAAATCTTCAACATAGTGTTCTTTATCAAACTGTCAGATCCTTAGGCAATTCTTCAGCAAGAGAACACTTCAGATTTGATTTTCCCCCCTTTAAAAGCCTGCAGCATTTCAGTCAGAGCCCTTTACTTTAAAAACAACTAAATGCCTAAAGGTTGAAAAGTTTCCTATGCCGTGCAGTCAACTTTTCATCAGCTTTCAAAATCTGGAAAATACTAGGAGCAACCCTGCAGGTTAGCAGTAAGGCTTACATTTTCCTTTAACGCTGACCTGTCAACAATGTTTAATATAATCTGAGTTTAATCTACTGGAAAGCCAGAAGGATTTGTCAAGTGAAGATCCCACTAATCTTTCCTAACTGAACAATGCCAGAAACTCAATTGATTTAGTTATACATTGGAGTGAACTATTATGGCTGTTCTTTATTATTCTTCATCTGGCACCTTTGCAGTATCATTCAGGTCACCTCGGGCAAGTAAACTCCTCTCCTCATAAGACTGGAAAGGCCTTTCTCAGAAGCTCAATAGCAGAACTGCATTGACAGAGATTTCTGGATATGTATGCCTCTAACTAAACATTGATCAATCAAGACAACTTAACATAAACATTATTGATAGTTATTCACAATTATTCCCTCAAAGTCCCATTGGTCATTTTTACTTTCTCTCTTTTTGCCTGTAAATTATCTTGGAGCTGATCTGATGATAAACCCATGAATGTCATCTTGGCTCAATAAGTTGTCCTCCTCTGAAGCCTTCTTGGATTAGAAGATTTTGAATTCAAGCTTTATTCTTGGATGAAGCACAAAACCTTGGCTAATACTTAAAGGGAGCATTGAAAGTAAGCTCAACTTTGTAAGATCATAACCTTTCAACAAGATTTTGAAGCTCCATTTGCCTGCTCAAGTGAATAGCAAAGGCCATTTGATACCATTTGAAGGTCAGAGTATTCTCCCTTTGCTCTAACATTCTTACCTCAGCCACAACAATCAAAAGAAAATTAACCAGTCATACATTTGTAGTTTGCATATAAAATGACTGACATGAAACACATTTCTTGACACTCTGAACTTTTTGGGATATGTGATTACAAAGGCATCTTCTTCCTTTCTCTAAAGTAGAATGTAAAGTTCTAAGACTTGATAGTTACTTCTTCCAAAGCTATTTAGGAACTCTTCCTCTCCCACATAGGAAATTTGATCTCTTCAAGTTCACCTCCTCTTTATTACCTATTAGATCACCTCACTGCCATATACATGTTATTCTATGGATCGGAAGCTCCTTGAGCCAAAGATGTCAACTATTATTGGCTTCCAATTACTTAGAAGCAAGTTTCCTGTAACAGTTTTAAGCAAAAGATATTTGATTCATTGAGTCCACCAAACTCTACTATTTTCTGGATGCTTTGCCAATGACACCAATGCCCATTGGTTAACAAGAATTCATCAAGTTTTTTTTTACTCTTTGTGTTAAACTATTTGAATTAATTTTAAAGGAATAACAAAGAAAGTGCTGTCAGCACATCTGATGTTTGCACTATGTATCAGGCTGAAAATTCTTTTTGATTGTTTAGCTTTGAGGTTAGGGTTTGAGGGGAAGAGCCAAACTTCATTAACATCCATGAACATCAACTGAACCCTGAAGCCTTGGAAAAGGAAGGGAGAACATGTTTCATTTCAGGAAGTTGTGGCATGAAATCATTTACTTGCAAATTATGTTCTTAAATCCTGTCAGACCTGATTACTAGCAAATATCAAAGGTCATCATTGTTTCCCATTTGTAACATGACTTTAAATTTAAATAAATGAATAAATATTAGATTCACAGACATCAAGGCAAATGTGGCCTTTTAAGTAACGTCAGTTTCAGAAAACATTAACACTACATTTATGAGGCGGAGTCTTGTTTTCTCTTTAGGCTTAAAATCTGAACATCGCTGGCATTTGTACAGTATTGAAAAGTAAAATGACTCTCAGCTACATTTCTAGGATGTGTGAAACATGGCATATCTAACATATGCACAGATGTTGAATTTATTTGTGCTAATATGTACCCTAAAGACAAAACATCCTTAATATCTGCTACTAACAGGGAATCTTGTTCCAGTGGAGTGACATATTTGACGTACATTGCTATTTCAATTCCAATGAAACACTCAGGGTTTGAGCCTGCTTGACACGCAGTACAAAAGAAAACAACCACTACCTGTGTTATGTCCCATGCTATAGAGAAGCCTGCATGCTAACATAAATCTTATCATGTCAGGAACAAGGAAGAATTTCAAGTCAGAGAAAGGGGACAGACAGATACATCACCCAGAGCTGAGAACACCAAACACTGATGCCCCTTGACAGAACAGGCTTTGGTGTGTTTAACTGCAGAGACCTGTCACTAAGGCATGCTGTAGTCAAAAGGTATCTTAATATTGTAGTGACATCCTGC
>JARFYF010000051.1:12771710-12785269 GCA_030265395.1 Rhina ancylostomus | reverse complement strand
CACTTTCTCTGTAGCTGTTATACTTTATTCTGCATTCTGTTATTGTTTTACCTTGTACTACCTCAATGCACTGTGTATTGATTTGATCTGTATGAATGGTATGCAAGACAAGTTTTTCTACTGTACCTTGGTACATGTGACAATAATAAACCAATTCCAATTCTACCTAGTAAATATGCAGATGAGAGAAGTTGGTATAAAATTTCTGTTGTCATGGAAAACCAGAGGTCAGATGTCATCAAAATAATATATTTGGAACCACAGACCCATGAGCCTAATAATCTGCAATGGGCAAAATAATGACACTAGCCTGAGGTGTAATTATGAAGTTATCATTGAATAACAAATTGCCAGCATATATTAAAACAGGTAAATTTTCTTCACCCCTGTTGAGTGGTTACATAAAAGTACATGATGCACCACTACTTATTAAGCTGTACAAATCAACATGATATAGTTTACTTTGCTGTTTCAGAATACATTTGATGAACTCCCAAGAGATTCAACAGTAAAAACCATTCAATTTCAGATTATAATTGTTATATTCAATAAAACTGTTGGGTTTAAAAGGAAAACTCTTGATGTTGCGTCAGTCAACGAGGTGTTTCTGAATGGAGTACATTACAGCCCAGCACTTGGATGCCTGTTCTTAATTACATGGATAAATGACCTGAATGCATGAGCCAAACATAACCTCTAAAATCTGTTGCAGCTTAAACAGTGTAATGCGAATGATTTGTCAGGAGACAAAGATCAATTTTCCAACTGGGCAGACAAATGATGAATGTCAATTGTGTATTGGCAAATGCCATGGAACGTTTTTTTAAAAAAAATACAAACACAGGCATAAATTGAAGGAAACAGAATTAGTCCAAGGGTAATGGAAAAGAATGCAGAACACCTGACCCATCACTCTCAATAATGAAACAATAAAGAATAATTTTGAACCTCGACACCTAAATAACTTGGTAGAGACTACCTCCACTGTAAAACCCATATAACCTGCATCCCACAAATCCGACAGATTCTGCAACAAGCAGACAATCTATTCTAAGTTACCATCCAGAAGATGTAGTTGAAAGTTAACCAAAATGAGAAATGGAAATGCAAAGTTAGGATATATATCAAGAAGACTGGGCTTCAATTTACTTGCCTTTCCAAATTCTTTTTGAAATATTATTGGATAATTTTGATCTTTCTAAAAAGGATGAACAGGCTGCAGAGAAAAGAAAGAAGAATAATCTTGTAATAGGCAAATAATTCTGAAAGGCAGTTAACAGAAGTTGAATGTTGCCTGTGGTTTGGAGGTGTTAACTTTAGGAGATGTGAAACAGAGGGCAAAGAAGCTTCTTTGCACAAAGCATATAGATAGAATTCAATTCAAGTGACAGTGGGTGACAACAGCAATGGTCAAGATAAATAGTTAAAGGAAAAGGGGTTAAAAGAATTTTGCAAATAAGCATGCAAGTATAATGGGAACGATTTGCCTAAATGGAAAAGGTGACCACATTGTAAGCAGCGAATATAATGCACTAAATTTGGAAGAGAAAGCTATGAGAAATTGATGGATTTACAACAGACATTGGTCCAACTGCAAGTTGTTTCAGAAATGGTGGAGGATTGGGGCTTACAATGTGGAAGAAACAATAGGCTAAGAATTTCTCAGTGCAGAGAAATTATCCAAATTACTGGAATCATCTGTTCCAAAAATAGTGAAGGGCATATCCTCTGTTATGAACTGTGAACCTTTCAGTTGGCAGAGAGAGACTTTAATTTTGTTCCACTGTATGCAGATTAATCACTGTCTATTACAAGAATTTGTCTTAGAAAATTTCCCAAGGCGTCAACCGTATGCTGTTACTTCAATACAGTCATTATCAGGAAATAGAATCAAGTTTCGCTGAACTAAAAGTGAGCGTCATGAATATTCAGAGAATTACTGTAACCATTAATTCCACATGTTTATATGTAAATTGGTTTAGAGCCTATGGCAATCGTGCAGTCCCAAGAGTAAAACTACTGTGCAAAAAAAAATCGGTCATCACATCCAAATCTGCACAAGCTTCAGCATCTCGACCATAAACCAGACTGGTTGCCAATATGATATTTTCCAGTAACACAATGGAATTTGCGTTTTTTCCCCTTAGAATAAATAGTCACATTAATTTTAAGAGTGTGAATCGGAATTCATCATTAATACCATTTTCCTGTATTTAATTATATTTTGCTGTGCATGAACAAAAGGCTGTATTTTAAACTGCTCAGTCCTAATTCTTACATTTGATATCAGATTTTCTTTTCGGACATCCTGCACTCACTTATTGACTATTTTGAACAGTTCTGTGATTGCCTCTTGAATAAGAGATGGTGATCTGGTTTATTATCACCGAGTCATATTTGGTCAGCACCTACTCCACTGGCACTTTCTCCTCTGAGTCTCACCTTGCTTCTCATTTAAAATCCTAGATTTCTACAGTGCACACAAGTAATGTTTTGTCTTCACCTCTGCATTGACCCAAATGGCTTCTCATTTACAGTGATGTCAAACACCACCTTAATTCATCATGTTCTCTGCCCTCTGAATTCATTAGCTTGAGGTTCTGTGTCAAAATCAATTCCTGCCCATGTTCAAAGCCACATTCTTATCTTGCCATCTCATGTGGCCTCACCAGTCCAATCATGACAAGTATCATTAAAGCCATCTCTGTCCACCTCCTTGTATCTCTCACCATCTTCCCCTCACAGCAAAACTTCCTTCCATGTTAGCTCCTGGTGATGAGGGGGAAAGATCCTTCCCAATGATTCCAAACTCAACATCCTGTAGTCCTTCATTTACCAAAATATCTCTGCGGCTATTGCTCTGCTCAACCAAACTTTCATCTCCACCTCTGGTGCCCCAGTTCAAACTAAATCTGTATTAATTCACTTCATCATTCACACTGCTTTGGCTCTCACCTCTATTCCCTGAAGTCCAAGTCTGAAAAGATATCAAGGGTGTCAGATTTCCTGAAGTTCACCAGTCTCAGAGAAGTTCCTACACCACCTGAGTTTTAAATGACCACCCATAGTAAGATCACCCCATATTCTTCAAATAATATAGATCTAATTTCTTTAGCCACTCATAAGATCAGCCTCGCATCACAGGAATTGATCTTGTGAATATCTTTTGGACTGCCTCCAATATCAGTACAACCTTTTATAAATAAGGGGACCAATATTGTGCACAGTACACCAGGTGTGGCCTTACCAGTACTCTGTACAACTGTAACAATACTTCCCTATTTCTAAATTCCAATCCTCTAGCAATGAAGTCCAGTGGGCCATTTGGCTTCCTAACCACATGGTGTACCTGCCTGCTAACTTTTCGTGACTTATATACAAGAACAGCTAGATCCTTTTGCTTATCTGCAATCTTTCTCCATTTAGATAATAATTTCAATTTAGATTCCTCTTACCAATGTGCATAACCTCATACTTCCCCACATTAAACTCCATTTGCCAAGTTTTTGCCCACTCACCTAACCTATCAATCTCATCCATTTCCAAACTCACACCAACTCTTGTCCATATATCACCCCTGTACTTTTGGTACCTGATTAAGCAATGCTCTGATTTTAAAGTTCTCATCCTTATTTGAAAGGATGTCCCATGGCTTTACTACCTCCGAAGCTCTGTAATCTTCTTCAGCTCTACAATGTTCCATTTCGGCCCTCAAATCATTCCACCCAGAACAGTTCTCGTTTCAGCTCTTAACTCCTTAACTTTTGGAATTCTTTCAATGAATCTTCTTGCCCTTACATCTCATTTTCTTCTTTCAAACAAATCTTGCCAAACATGTCCTTAGGTGGCTTAGTTTCAAGTTTGTACCATATCCAGCAACCACCCCCCCCCCCCACACAATTACATTTCACCATGTTAAAAATACATACAAATTGAAAGCTTTTGCTGCTCAGGTTTTCTAACTAAGTACTGTTAAATTCATTACATCTTTTTTTTCCAACTATTCTGATTGAATACAAAATCCAGTTATTGTTCATTGATTCTTCAGTTTCTGAGACAGTTTCTAAGTCTCTAAGACTCAATGGAAGCCAATGTCAGTATTGTAACATAAATCACTTGAGGGGGAACCAAGTTCACTTAAGCCATTGGGCCACTGAGAATTGTTAAATTTTAATGGTAAGAGGAAAATTGTGTTAATAGCCTATCCAAAGCACTGGTGAACAGTACTGGGTTATCTTAGTGTCTAACCACTATTCTTAACTTAACTCCACAATTACCAAGACATTTTCCAAGATTCCACTTTATTTTGCTGCAAAGCTACCTCTTGTTTACTAATTAAACTCTTTTCAATAGATTGTGTGCAAAACAAATATGTAGAAGGCAACAATACCCACCTTGTTAGGAGAAAGGAAGCTATTTAAACCTTTGTGTAAAGGCCTCAGAGATGATTGTCTCAGTGGACTGAACGCAAAAGGGAATGAAATCAGGATACCAAATGAAGATACTTACATACAAATTAAACACCACAGTGCGCCAGGCAATGTGCTACCTAAATGACTTCTCTCCTCCATAGCAACCATCCTCATTTTTAAATAGCCAATAAATAATCACAAATTGCAACAAATGAGATGGCAATGGCCATCAGGGGATATACTCTATTAGTTCTGCTATTGGTAAAATGTGAATGTTTAATTGTCATCACTTCAGCAAGTAAATATTAACGTTCTGTATTGAAATAAATATAGCTGAGGTGAGGCCAATGTGAAAATCTGTCCTCCATTTCATTTATTAACACATTTATCAGGAAGTATTTCTTTCACACCAAATCTTGCAGGCTTTTTAATTCATATTTAATCCACAAACATCAAATGAAATACATTCTTTGTCTCACCACTAAGAATCAATAAGTACGATTCTATTCAAATGTACCACAAAATAAATGGCAGTCATTTTAAATGGACAAGCCAGTGAATTATTTTTTTCTCTCATCAGAGGCAGACTATTAGTTTAAAACTGATGAAACTGTCTCCATGTGCAGTATATTTTCCTTCAATATGTTTATTATCCAGAACATTCCCATATTACTCAAAACTGAGCACTGCCATCCACCAGAGATTTCTAAAGGACACTAAACACACTGGGGAAAAATTGTGCAAGTGCATGGAAGTGATAAGCCAAAGCAAAACATCTTATATAAGCAGGATCAAAAAAAACGATATGTCTTTAGGGCAGGCCTAAGCAAAAAAAATTGAAATGCTTTTATTCTGGGAAGAGAATATACATGTGATCCAAGTTGACTGTTTCAGTTGTTCCACACCTTCAGCTCAACGCACGGTTCTGCTCAGCACTCTGATACAACTCATGTTTCAACAGTAATACTACTGTTATACAATGTTTAAACCTGCACCTGAGGTTCAAGCTCAGATGATTCAGTTGTTAGATGAAGTCATGGATGATCTACAGTTGAACTGTTTCATTTCAGCCTGGTTATTTGGTCTAATTTCATGCTGAGGAAACTCTGTTATGTTGTGTGGTGATAACATGATACTAAATGGGACTGACTCAGGATAGATGGTAGATCAAAACTGATCATTCCACCAGCAACGGAGGGAGAGCATTCCATTGTAATGTGTAATCTCAGATCACACACAGGTGGGTTCCTTGCCAAAGTTACAAACTGAAGTCCATTACAGAAATATGTGGTTAACTATTTAAATATCACCCTGCTTTCTTGCAAGTGTCAAGATTTGCTGTGAAAAAACTTTCTCCTCCACCTGTCAGAAGCAAGCAATGTGCACAGGTCCAGTATCAAACACACTGACAGGTTCAAAACTTTAAATGAAAATAGTAACTGTGGATGCAAGTAAAAACTGGATGTATGTTTTGAGCTCTCTGACTTGGGTTGCTCTGATATTTCATGGAGTTGATTTCTTCGAGCTAAACTAGTATTCATAGGTAATGAGTTGCCATCTACCAAATAAATTAGGAAACTACATTTCAACTAAAAATAATTGTGTAAAGATGAAAACAATGAGTCAGATAATAAAAATGAAATACTGAAACTTCAGTCTTGGTGGATTAAGAAAACTCAATTAGTTAGATATGACTAAGCACAGTGACTTCACATGCAATTTATTTGCTTGACTAGTTTGGAGATATACAATGGAGATTGAATCATTGAACATATACTAAGGCTGTGTGTAAGGTTTGTGTCCAGTTTTGCAGTTCTCTGGCAAAGCCTTGAAATCTCCTGAGTGTTCCATCAGCTTCTTATAGTGTTTTTTGTCTGTATAATCTTAGCTTCCTGAAGCAAGTTATGATTGGAGGAGTGGGAAGAAGGGGGAATAGGGAGTGGCATTGACATCTCCAGGACGTCCAAATGTTTCTAAGTATTGGGTCTCATTGTGGAACAGCATCAACAAACAGCTCAATAATTGGTAAAACCTGATGAACGCTTTCAAAGATGACTTCTATACATTTGCAATCCATCTGGGTAACCAGGAGTTACTATCCTTCACAGAACTTCTTTTGTGACTGTGTCTCAAGTGGGACAAGAAAAATGTCTTTAAGAAATAAAACCCAAGAAAAGGCTGGCTGGTAAAAACAAAGCAAGTTTATCAAGTAAAGTGAAGGAGAAAACAGATCTTAGTTTTATTGTTTGATGAAAGGGAGCCAATGATGATAATGATGGAAGTGATACACTTAAGATGATATGGTATATTTTTGAGCAATTAGAAGTTTATGAGGGAGGGGGAAGAGATGGGATTATTAAAGTTGATAAAGAGTATGGATAAAATAGCAGCTGGGGAAGGATGTCAAAATTAATTTTGCAGAATGGAATTATGGATAAAATTTGGGATCCTCTCTTTAGGATGCCAAAATATGGCATGGCCTTGTTCAGAATAGGACTGAAAGACAGGCATGAGTTGACAACATGGAAAAGAGATTTAAGGTAGGACTGAAAATAATGGTCCAACTTTGCTGGCAGTTTCACACAGCGCTGCTGGCTTCTCAGTGTCAGAAGTTAAGGGATTCCCATGCAAATGTGGAAGTCTAGTCTTTCTGCTGAACCTTTGTGGCCCATTTCCAAATCGTCTTCTGCTGCAGGATTTTGCATGGAGTCCAACAACAAGACCAGAGACTTCCTGATACTTCCATGGCTATCTGCTACCAGATCCTGCACTCAGAATCCGCAAGCCCACCCGGGCTGTGGGAAAAGAAGTTAAAGAACAAGATACATTACCTTTTAATAATTACAGCAAGCTGAGAACAGGGTCTTGCTGTCTAGTGAAAGGCTTCCAAAAAGGTTTAATGGGATGTCACTGAGCTACAGTGTTTGAGGCCCTGCTGCCAATCAGCTTCAGGGCTATCCAAAAGGATAGGCCTTCCAGATCCAAAGGAGAAAAGTCCGTGGAAAGAAGGAATGCGTGTTCTGAGTGTGAACAGCGGTCAAATGGCTTCTGTGACTGTCTTGTGGAGGAAGTTTTGGATCATCCGCAATGACAGAAATGAAACCTGATCTCTGTCGTGGGAATACAACATAGGAAGGTATTAAAACTTGGCTTCACCAGCATTTATATTTTAATTGAAAGTGTGATAAAAGTCATCCACCCAAAATATTAACCCTTTCTCTCATCAGACCTGCTAAGTACTTCTAGTTTTCTGCAGTTTTTTTTCAGCTTACATCGTCTGCTAAGGTAGTCACATCTGATTATACAGCAACCTTGACAAAGTTAAAATGCTCTCACTCAAGAACATACAAGTTGTAAGCAACTTAACTCATTTGATCAAATCTGAGATCATTCTTTAATTTAAAAACTTGAATTGCTCATAAATGACCTCCCTCGGAGGAAGTAACCAGAAGAGACTAATTTCAGTTTGGACATTCCTTGTCAAGATGTAACACTTTCTTTAGCAGAGTAGCTAGCCTCTATGTAATAAAGTCTCATTTTACTAAAACAAAAATGTAGTGCTGAATTAGTTTTTGGAGATTCATTTTAGTTACACTAAAATTGCTATTGCAGCTGTGTATCACAGAGGTTCAATCTGAAAAAAATAAGTGGGGGAAATTGTATCTTATGCAATTATTGTGATATATAATTATAATACTATGGTTTAGCATGCAATTGAACATGAAAATCTCAAAACTTCCTATGCATTTCGCAGGTAAATAAAGCTTCATGACTGAACACTTGGCTACCCAGATAAACAGGTGCTTTTTTTTGTTGTTTATAGTTCAGGCATGCTTGGTACAACTAGTGGCTTTCATATCTGTGTTATGAAGATGGAAATATTAAAAAAATAAAGCTAATCACTATCCAGTGAGGGTGCTGTAAACTATATGTATGTCTGTTCCATATGATAGGATGAATATATCTACAATGTTCAATCACCTTACCCCACCCAAGCTCACTAAATAGTCAGAAATGGCCTGTCCCTCTGCTATCTTAGCAGTTTAAGTCAATGGTCAGACCAAGAATAAAGCTAAATATTGGTAAGCCTATGAACTCAGAGCATTACAACACCCACAAAGTATTTGTTGATTTTTCAGGTATGATTTCATTTCATATATTATACAAAGATTCATAATAGGTGAGGTTTTGATCAGGACAGCATGAGATATTCAATATCCTATATGACTATAAGACATAACAGCAGAATTAGATTCACCACCCTTTGGCTAAAGAAATTCCTCTTCATCTTAGTTCTAAAGGATTCTTTTATTCTGAGGCTGTGCCCTCTTGTCCTAGTGTCTCCCACCACTGGAAACATCTTCCCCACGTCCACTCTATCCAGGCCTTTCAATATTTGGTAGGTTTCAATGAGATCCCTCACTTATCCTTCTAAACCCCAGCGGGTACAGGCCCGGAGCCAGCAAACAACTCCTCATTCATTAACACTTTCAACCCTGGGATCATTGTCATGAACCTCCTCTTGACCCTCTCCAACGCCAGCACATCCTTCCTTAGACATGGGGTGCAAAACTGCGCACAATATTCCAAATGTGGTCTGACAAACAGCTTATAAAGACATTCTGACAATGCTCACTTTTAAGGTTCACCAAGAAATGACAATTTGGGATCTGACTGTGCCTACTGCAGTCTACTTACAAAAAGACATTCAACACTGACAGAAATGGTGAGACCAAGTTGTGGAAAACTGAGGTAATAAACCAAATGTGACAAGTCCATTTATCAATTAAATAGATAAATATTTCCTTTCATTTTCTTCAAATAGATGCTATTAATTATGCCAGTGGTCAATTGGTAGGGCTTCACTAATTTGTACCTTGAAGCCACAGATCTTTATATAACAATTTTGTAATTATTCATTAAGTAAGCGTTTTAAATTTCCTTTTGAAAATATAACAATTACTTCTAGGCTTCCCAGAAGTGAAAACTTAGAAGGGTTAGAAATGTCCTCATTTTCAAAACGTTTTTGTTTTAACTACTTTGCTTCTGCTACATTTTCTTCACAGATTTGTTTTAGCAGTAACGACTCAACAGTAATGGAAATAAGTCTGGATGTATGTAACCAACCATCCGAGATACAAGATAACATGCAGGTACTGAGCCAGACAGGACTGTTTGTACCACTGAATCACTAATCAACTCACCAGCTAACAGAAAATTACTGCACAAGCAAATGTTGACTGCAGATAATTAGTCTAAAACCCATTTCAGCATGAATATTTTATTACACAGAACAAAACTCGTTACTGAGAGAAATTAGGGAGTCAGGATGTCTGAAAGAAGCCACGCTGTGATCAGTCAGAACTTGATAAACCCTTCCAGAGCAATAGTTTACCAATGCATCAAAACAGTGCTGAATTTCATTAGAAATAATATTAAGTGCCTTATGTTGATAACAAAATAAATTGTGCTTCCTGCATGTCAAATACATTAAATATTTTAATGATCTCCCTCCAAGAAAATAACTCCAGAAGTGACTATTTTCTCCTTTTACCCAATATATCCTTTTCTCCACTTATTGATTTAATTATTACTTGAAGTCACAGATAAAATCTCAATACGAGGCCTCTGCGAAAGTCCAAAAATTCAGACTCAGAGTACTGGAGCAAATCAAAAAATATGGAGCTTCTGATTCACACCATGCCAATCAAAATAGCACTTTTTAATCAATTCATGAATCATTCCATTTCTCAAAAGGAAATATGTATTATTTTCAATGAAAACAGCAGAAAACAATGCACATGATGTCAACTAACATATATTTTGAAGTTAAACATTTGACCCCAAGACACTTGGATCATTCACACATCATTCAAAAGACACCATTATTATTCAAACTGAAACACTTTGCAGTAACAGAAAATCTACCGACAATATAAAAAACAAAATGGAACAAAAACTTGCTAACATAATGGACATTACCCATAATGTCCTCAGTTATTTCATGTTGTTGTTCACCAAATAATAAGAATAGAGCTGCCAACAAAATATTCTTTACTGAAGGTTGCTAACACTCAACTAACAGCGGTGGCTAGTATAACAATGTATCAAAAGTTATAATATCTGAAATTCAGTAAAATTAATCAGCTCTCTAGAATCCAATACAGGCACCGCCCTTTCACAGATAAACATCTGTCTATTCTAATCAATTTGCTTAATAGTCAATTTCAGACTATATAAAAGTACACTTGTTCCATATCAGCCTCACGTTTTGGTTCGATAGCTTTCCAAGTACTTTTCCCAACAAGTGCTCCAGTTCAGTCTCCATGGCACTAAGGATATCGTCTTGGTTACATAAATACTCCAAAATCCTTTGCAGCATTTTGCCCATTGGAGATTGAAAGATGTTAGAGGCCATCAAAAGTACACATGGCAACTTTCTGTATACTGATGGTCAGGAAGCACCGATACTCACAAAAGATGAGTATGCTTACACGAAATTCACCTTCAGATCTGGCAGCTCAAGACTGGGTATCACAAAATGCTGTAGAGCACCAGCAACAGCATAAATATACACCTACACAATTTGTAGTGTCATAGCCCTGTATAGCCTTCATTCTACCACTTCTTTCAAGCCAGGGCACAGCCCAGGTTTAATGAAGAGTGCAGAAGGCACCAGGCAAATCTAAAAATGAGGTGTCAAGCTGGTGAAGCTGCAACATAGGAGGGCACATGCTTAAACAGCAAAAATAGCATACGACAGACAAAGCTGGTCAATCCTGTGGCCAATAGATCAGATCAAAGTTTTACTGTCCTGTCACACCAGGAAATGAATGGTGGTGGAGAACTAACGGAAGAAAGAGGCTCCAAGAACATACCCACCATAATTGATGGCAGGGGCCAGCACCTTTGAGGATTTGGCACGATCAACCTACACCTTTCACCTTTATATCTTCATAAAGAGAGAATATGAAATCTGGTAAATTAATGGCCAACTCTCAATCATGAGAAAAGGTGTTGATATCAAACACTAGTTACTGAGTAGTAACCTGCTCACTGAAGTCTCCAAAGCTTAGATTTTAAGTGAAAAAAATTATTCAAGTAGTAAATGCAAAATCAACCCCATTCTCATGAACTTTGTAGAATAACACATTGCCTCCACTTTTAAAGTAGCTGAAAGATTATTTTTCCAGTAAGTACCATCTGTTCAAGCCACTCTGCATACCAAAATAAACATGAAAGTCAAATTAGCACTCATTACTTAAAATTGTTGAAAGTAGCCAGAATTTGACGCATTTTCATCACAGTGGTATTGGTCTTTCTATGGCATAATTCGATGTTCATATTTCTGGCCATAAGCAAACCTTGAAAAAGCACTCTTTATATTACCAGAGGGATTTGGAAATCCATTTGAGCTCTAATCCATTCCTGCTCATCATAAAATCCTGTAAAGTTTTGAGACTGAGATGCAACGCTTTCCAGGCAATGTTATAGAAAACTGTCAGACTCTCTAACCCTTGGGAATATAACAGTTCAGATTTTGGGCAAAAAAAGTAAATCTAGTAAGTATATAAAGATAATAAACAGTGTGAAGGATAAAATTGACAGATACATCATAACTACGTGGATCTCACAATGTAATCTTTGATTTGTTCCATTGCTTGACACCCAACACACATGTGGTGGGTTATGTTGTAATGTGCAGTATTTGATGGGTTGATTTTGTAAAGTTTCTGCTTGTGTCAAAATAACCAAAACGTAGATCCCTCCATAATTTTCCATAACCTCAGTATCATTTTACATCTGGAAGTTTAATCAGTCTGGGGAATAGATATGTCCACTTCATGTCCCTGCTATTCCAAAACAAAGTGGCAGCTGCTACAATTCAAACATGGTAAGCTTATCTAGATCAGCTTTGGTAGCCACAAATCTACCTCCTCATTTCCCCATGATAGCAAGGCAGGCAAACCGACCTGACAAACAAACAATAATGAATTCAAACCTGGGTGCGTCTCCTGTAAATTACAACAGCACACACAATGTGGACAAAGTGGAATAATTCTGCTTTCTTGCAGCATTACTTACAATTTTCATTTGTTTTTATTACTCATTCACAAGATTATTTCAAAATCTATGCAACAGGGCAGCAAGAATTAGGAATGATTATAATTAAACACATCCATGTCCATCTTGCTGCACTGTTAGTAGCTGGTCACACAAAGCTTAACTCTTGTAAAAAGATTAATCAGTAACAAAATAACCTATGGACAATTACAATTACTGTACAAAAGGTAAAAGACTTCCATATAATCCTCATACCCACATTCAGAAGCAAATCTGCTGTCCATTACACAGGGCACAATGCTTCTCTGCGTAATCAATAGCAGTGGATTCTATTGCAACTTGGGCAACATTATCTATTACTCAACATATTGCTGTTATATATTAGCATAGTGTCAGCTCAGGCTCATTTGGTAGCACCCTCTGTCAGAAGGCTGTGGTTTCAAGTCCCACCTGAGGTTTGAACACAAAAGTCCTGGTTGAGTGCTGAGTGATCCAAACTGTAAGAGTGGTCTTGGATGCGTTGTCTTAGAGAAGGAAAGTTAAACGAAAGGCCTATTTGCTAGAATTAGGCGTACATGAAGAAATCAAAGATCCATCATAAAAACATTGGTTATTATACCTTTTTTTGGACCATGCTGCATTTAAAAGAGTTGCTGCAGTTCTTGCCTTTCAACAGTGACCACACTTCAAAACTAATTAATTGAGTGCTTATCACCTTGGGATGTCCCAAAGTAATGAAATGTGCTGCAGAAATTAAAGTTTTCTTTTAATGCCAAAGGGAAAACTGAATACCGACCTACAATAATTAAAATTGATCAGGCTACCTTAATTGATCATTGTTTAAAGAAGAATGTTTCTCAGAAGACCCAAATGTGGCTAACGATTTAGCTCGACCACCTGAGAATTATGACATTTTTATTGAATTGATTCAAAAGGTTGATCAAAAGGAATAAACTCTGCTGTGCAAGCCATATCCAATATAATCTGATGAAACTAAAGAGCTATGTGATGATTACATTGAATGCTTTCAATGAAAAACTATTTGCAGTTGATACAGTAAGAATAGAGGACAAACTATAATTG
>JARFYF010000051.1:12759854-12770432 GCA_030265395.1 Rhina ancylostomus | reverse complement strand
CAGAGAATTTTCAGGTTAAGGGACACAAGGTTAATGAATGGCAGATAAAAATAATAATGTGGAAAATTATCAGGTCATCTACTTTGGTAGGAGAAATAGAAAGACAATGTCTTTTTTTTAAATGGTGAGAGATTGAAAGATGTTGGTATTCAAAGTGATTTGAGTATCCTTCAACACAAATTACTTTAAGTTGACATGCAGGTACAGCAAACAATTAGGAAGGGAAATGAAACATTGCTTTTTATTGCCCCAGAGGATTTGAGTACAAAGTATGGCATGGCTGCCTTGTTCCAACTATGTAGGAGGTGGCCAGTTATTATCATTTGAGATACTACATCAGAAAGTATTATTTATTCTGATCCAAGAAGGATATACTTGCATTGGAGGGAATGAAGCAATCTATACTAGATTGATTCCTGGAATGTAGGTTAGTAACATGCGGAGAAATTGTTCATTAACATGTAAAAAAACTCTAACAGGAGTTGATAAGATATATGCAGTGATGCCATTTCCCTTGGCTGGAGTGTCTCAAAATAAAAGGTAAAGCTTTCAAAACAGAGACAAAAGGAAATTTCTTCACCCAGATGACGGTGAATCTTTGAAGTTATGTACCCCAGATGAGTGAGGAAGCTCAGTATATTTACTAAAGAAACTCACTGATTTTTAGATATCAAGGGAATTGATGGATATAGGGTCAGCGAAATGAAGTGGTGCATAGGTAGTAGATCAGCTATGACGTTTGTTGAATAGCAGAGTAAGCACAAAGGGCTGCATGACCTCTCTCTACTTCTGTTTCTTATTTTCTTAAATTAAATCCTGATATTTCAAAGGCCTTATTCTAAGTTTACCAGTTCATTTATCATGACTGATCTCTCAGACAAAATCAGGATATTAAAAAACAATGAAGCAGCTGGGCTTGATGACATTGGATGTAAAACAAATCAATTACTTTGGACCTATAATTGGCTCCTTTAATTGGACAACGTGTGCAAGTGATAGCCAATCCCTAAAATGAGGTGTTTGCTGTTAACACATTTACACTGAGATGTGGTAAAAGCTCTTGAAGCTAAGTACTTCTGACGAAGCTGTCCTGTGTCTGCATATAAAATTATACAGTGCGTAAGAATGTAAAAATGGAGCAAGAGTAAGCCACATGAACCTCAAGTCTGGTCAAATTCACCTTTGTGCCAAATCCTCAGGGGCACTGGATTCCACATCATCCAGAAATCCATCTGCCTTAGCTTTGGAGATACTGTATTACTTGTGCTAACTCGAAGTAATTAAATTAATTCCACTCACTTGAAAGTTATTTTTCTGAAACTATTTTCCAATTCTATTTTACAAAATCATGACTGCCTAAATAGTGTGTTCTCAATCACAACAGCTCATTGTGAGAAATTAATCTCAAGTCTCTCATTATTTTGCCATTTATATTAAATATATGCAATTGGTTACCAATCCATTTGGCAGTAGAAAGTTTTCCTCTATCCAGTCACTCATAATTTTGACAAACTTTATTGTGTCTTCTCCAAATGTGTCTTTATGGCAAACAATCTTTGCTCCTCAAGTCTTGACACATTTGAAATGTCTCATTCCAGTTACCACGTTGGTAAATCCTCCTTGGAACCTTAATATACTAATTATTAGAGCATCACTGTTTCAGTTGTTTTCTCCCCATATGGTGATTATTACTAAGGAGGCTAATTTCCTCAGAAAAGACTATCAGAAGCTAGTAATCCAACATACTGAACAAAGATCTAATAACTAGAGTTGCTTTTATATCCCTGCATGTTGCCTGTGGCATCAATAGCCATCAAATGCTTGTTTGTCATACTGAAAATTTTCTGTACATGTTCCTCCCATAGAGTTCATCCCAACATTATTAATGAATTGCCAACCTTTTCATGGAACAATGCAAAAATAAAAACAAAATGGAATGCCAGCAGTCTTGATATTTTATGCATGCAGTGAATGTGAACATTGACCATATATCCTAGCATCAGAAGTTTTCAATGTGCAGATAATATTTGTGATACAATGTACAACAAGGCTTTTGATATGGTCAGGATAAATGTGAACATTGCTCCAACTGGCCAAAACAGTATGTGCCATCTACAAAATGGACTGCAGCATTAGGCCACACTGATAGAATCCGCCAAACCCACAATCTCTGGGACAGCAGACACATAGTAACACCATCTCCTGCAGGTTTTCTTTCAAGTTATGCATCATCCTTTTTTGGAAATACATCAACAAACTTTCATCATTTATGGCTCCAAATTTTGGAATGCTCTTCTCAAAGCACTGCTTTCTTTCACCAGAAGGACCATGGAGGTTCAAGGTGGAAGTTCACCACTGCCCTCTGAAAGGCAATTAGAGATGGGCAACAATCACTGACCTCTCCAAAAACTAAGCAGTGCTATTTTGCCAATCTATGAAATGCCAACCTATAAAAAGCTTGGATTGTTGTATCTTAATAATGGAGAAGACAAAGAGGAATTATGTCTTGGTTGATATGGCAACATAGTTAACCATTCACCCTAGCACACCACATTGTGACCCTGTATTACATTTGGACATAGCATCAAGATCAAAGTTGAAGTTGTTAGTCGGGAGAGAAACTGATAAATCTCGATAATTCAACATGGGTCACTGATGTAATAGGAGTACAGATCTGATACTCTTGTTTACTTGCTCCAGAACATGCTTGCCTGATACAAGAACACTACGTAAAGAAAACAATTCTTTTCTTCATGCCTGCTGCCACTGCATTGTTGGTTCATTTAAATCTGCCAAAGTAGATTGCTGATCTTTATCTATTGCTGAGTGTTGCTCCTCCCCAAGTACAGACATGCAAAAACCATCTGTTACCAGACTGAATCAAATGGACTTGCCATCCTTTGTTCCAGTATTATCCGAGTAGACAATATAGAGACAAGGTTTCCTGGCCTCACAGGAAACAGTGAAATGTTATGTTTGACAAATGCATCAACAGATTAAGGCAAATTTGGATATCAAACACAAAGAGCACCTTACAGTTGGATGCTCTGAATTATTGTCAACCCAGGAATGAATCAGCCACTTGCACACTGGTATTAGTTGCACAAAGGTAGTAAAATTGGAATAGGGTTAGAATGACAATGTTAATCTATGCAAATAGGTTGATAGATTATAAACTGACTATCTTCTCCATTGCCAACTCTCATCAGCAATATGGTTGACTTTGCTAGGTTCAGCATAATACCAAGGCATATGAAGCCATGTGCCATGGAATAGTGTGATGATGCAATATGATGACTTAAATACACATCAAATCTCCTTCCATTGCTTTGTTATGCGATATGGCAGCCATTTCCTTGTCGTTAAAGGTGACAGTGACTCTTACTCATACATTAGAAACCTTTCAATCTGTCAACAATACCTTCCACACTCAAAATATGAATCTTCCTCAATGCCACTTGACAGTGTGCAACCAAGACTTTATAAAATTACGATGATAAATTACTTTTGAAGTGTACAACCTGCAAAGTCACTTTCAACTTGGGAAAGATTTACATATTCAAGTTATACGTTTAAAAAAAATAATGTCCACATCAAACGTTCAAAGAATTCTGCTGCAAATTAAACAATTACTCATAACTTCTAAGAAAAGCTTTGCTTGAAATAGTGGCCTACATTGCCATATTATAGCAATGTAACAAAAATTCTTATTATTAAACTAAATCAAATCTTGTTTTCAAATCCAGTTTGATATGGTTGAGATATCATAGACAGGACAGTTACGTAAACTTTAATTTTAACTTGCATTTGGTTCTGTGAATTTGTAAATAGTTAAAAAATCATTTTTTTTAAATAGCAAGTTACAATTCATGTATTTGACTTATGCAACCTTAAGGCAGTCAGATCATTAGAGTAACAATGCAAACGTACATTTGATTTAGCTGTTCTCATTTTCCAGCCAGTAGCCAAATTTAAACAGCTAGCCGATTAAGCAAAACTGCAGATGGCTGCCAACGTAAATTAATAAGCCAACAGCTTTGCATTTTTTTAAAATACACAGAACTAATTTTAATGATTTAGGAAATCACAGAACCAAATGAAAGCTAAAATTTGATTGCATATATCTGTAATGTCAACAATACCTCAACCATATCACACTGAATATATCATCAAGATTAAATTTGGTTTGATATGAGAATTTGGGGCACATTAGTACGGTGCATCTAAAATAAAAAAACAGTAATATAAAATTGATAATGGCTTAAACCTCCTCAAAAAAGGTTTCAGCAGAGTGGGAGAAACTTTGAAGGAGATTTGCGAGGCAAGTTTTGTTTTTACACAGAGATTAACTGGTAGGTGCCTGGAATGCTAGGGGAGGCAGTAGAAGCAGCTGTGTGAACAATGGTTAAGAGGCATTTAGAAAGACAAATGAACAGGAAGGGAACAGAGTATGTGCAGATGGGACTAGTTAGGTTTGTTATCATGGTCAGCGCAGAATAGCGGGCTGAACAGCCTGTTCCTGTGCTGTACTATTCTATGTTCTGTTCTATTGTCACTGAAGTGGAACTAATGTGTTAATTTTGATCCTTAGTGTTTTTGATTTTGTTTTCCCAATAAGCACCATTTAGTAACTAAAAAAAATAAGATGGGGACAGAATCTTTAAGACACTGATAGAGCATGGTGCTGCAATTGCAAATTTACGGCTGTGAATCTGTGCATCACCTGCTCCCAGTCCTCACTGCAGAGAAACCAGGGTCCATGGTGCAAGAGATCAGTAGAGCTTGAGTAAACATGGATTACATTAATGAAGAAACAGACATTGTGTGGCAACACATATACAATTATGAAAATGCATAAAAAACTGCAGAGGGAAGCAAGCAATGAGTTATATGGTCCAAAGGATAGAAGGAGCAAGGTAAGATGACCGAGTAACAAGTCTCAATTTGATATTTGAAGGAAGATCCAGGTGTTAATTAAAAATGTTTGGAGTTCAGTAAAAAAAAGTTCAGAGTAACATATATCTACAACAATATATCAATAAATAAGCCTTTAAAATTACACAAAGAGTGGAAGATCTGCAAAACAAAATATAAGCAAAAAACATGTGCAAATTTTTACTCGAGAAAAGAAGAACTTGTCTGACCAGATTCAAATTTGTTGAACATTTTTTCAGTTTCATACTTAGCCCAAAGAAGCTGTGAATCAGAATATATAAACAGAATTTTAATTCCAACGTTAAAAATAACTAAATTGCACAGGGAAAGATAACAATATGTATCTGAGTTAAAATATTCAGCAGGTTCAAAGTAATGATCTTTTCAGCTGGATTAGAGAACATGAGATTTGTTTAATAAAAAATTAAAATAAATTATTTTATACAGCTTGTTAGGTTTCTTTTTCATGCCATTAATTATTTACAAAAGATTGGTCAGGCTAGATCTCTTCAGAAAAGACTGAGCAGCAATTAAATTACAAAAGAGTACGAGAGAGTAGATGAAATATTCAAACATGAAGAGTAGATGAGGGTCTATAATTACAAAATATTCACAAATAAATCCAATAAGGAAGTCAGGAACAACTTCACTAAAAATGTAATTGGAATGTGGAATCCATTGTAGGAAGTTGTAGAGAATAGAGTGGATGAATTTAAGGGGCTGCCAGAGAAACAACATGATGGAGAAAGATTAAAAGTATATGATAATGGAGTTAAATATTGAAGGATGTGAGGACACATATCTTTGGCATAAACAACAGAATGGATCAATTGGACAATTCATTCGTTTCTGTCCTTAATGTACAGAGTAATAGGAAAAAAAGTGTGTTTTCTAGAAATAGGAATAAGACACCTCCACAATACAAAATTGGAAAGATTAGAACAATTAAGATTGCCAGCAGTCTGAGCGATGGTGCTATTGCAAACTTGTGATGTTGATTCCACACTGCAGTGTGCTTAGCATATTTTCCCAAGCGATAATACTTTCATAGTTTCTTACTGGAGAAAGCAGGGAAACGAAATGCAATGTTAACAAATACCAATGCCACTTTTTGTACTTCTTCTGTCTCAAAATAAAGGGGTTCTGATATTGGCTGACACAGATGTTTTACATGTATTTCTGCCACTCAGCTGAATGATTTGTCTTTTTTGTTGCATATTACATGATAGGCATCAATTAAAAGGTAATGGATTACTTTACAGATTGCATTATTTTAAAACAGAAGTCTTTACATTAAATATTCTATGTAAATGCAAATTATTCTTATTTAATATATTAGGTGCAAGAAGGAACATCTAATAAATTGCCCAACAAGGCAGAGGGAGCCAAATGATTCCTCTGAACACCTGTGAACTGAATTTGCAGTGTCATATGTGCAATCGTATGAAGATAGCTGTCAGTGGTCAGGCATTTATCCAGGGAAAAGGTCATGGGCTTGTGGAGGGTGGTGTGCAGTGGCAGAACTAGAGGAGGGTTGCCCATAAGAAAACCATGTGCAGCTTTCAGCAGCACAGTAATTAATGGGGACCAGGTTATGGTCCATGGCACAGAGGCATCACTGAAAGACAGAAACAAAGGAAATACTAAAACAAAGGATTGTGGCTCTGGGGGAAATTTTACTTTGCATCAGAAATTAGGAAAAATTGGTACTATTTTCAAAAGCAGAATAAATATAAGGCTTTTTAAATTCATGAAACAATCAACCCACAAAGGTTTAATTACAAACAACATTTAATTAAAACAAGCAAAAGAACTGCAAATCTGAAATAAAAAGAGTGCAAAAATACTCCACAAATCACACAGCACCTTTTGAAGATAAATAATCCTTATCAGAACTGACAAGTTTAACTGCAAGTTAACATGGGGCTCAGTGTTCGAAAGGATTTATGCTCTTAACATTATCTAACCTGTAAAGACTGATTAAGGTAAAACTGGAGCGTACATACTCATAGAGCACTACAGAAAATAAACAGGCCCTTTGGCCCATCTAGTCCAAGCTGGCCTGGTTTTCTGCCTAGTCCCATCTATCTGCACCCAGACCATAGCCCTTCATACCTCTCTCATGTATTTATACAAATTTCTCTTAAATGTTACAATTGAACCCACATCCACCACTTCTGCTGGCAGCTCATTCACACTCGCACCGCTCTCTGAGTGAAGTAGTTCCCCCCCAGATTCCCCTTAAATATTTCACCTTTCACCCTAAACCTATGACATCTATTTCTAGTCTCACCCAACCTGAGGGGGAAAAAGCCTGCATGCATTCACCCTATCTATTCCCCTCATAACTTTGTATACTTCTATAAGATCTCCCCTCATCCTCCTGCACTCCAGGGAATAAAGTGCGACCCTATTCAACCTATCCCTGTAACTCAGGTCCTCAAGTCCCAGCAACATTTGGGTAAATTTTCTCTGCACTCTTTCAAGCTTGTTGATATTATTCCTGTACGTAGGTGGCCAAAACTGCACACAATTCTCTAAAGTTGGCCTCACCAACATCACATCCCAACTCCTGTACTCAGTGCCCTGATTTATGAAGGCCAATGTGCCAGAAGTTCTCTTTACGACCCTATCTACCTGCAATGCCACTTTCAAGGAATTGTGGATCTGTATTCCCAGGTCCCTTTGTTCTACTGCACACCTCAGAGCCCGACCATTCACTGTGCAAGTCTTATCCTGTTTTGTACTCCCAGAATGCAACACCTCACACTTGTCTGCATTAAATTCCATCAGCCATTTCTCAGCCCATTTTCCCAGCAGTCCAGATCACTTTGCAAGCTTTGATAGCCTTCCTCGCTGTCCACTACACCCCCCAATTTTGGAGTCATCTGCAAATTTGTTGATCCAGTTTACCACATTATCATCTAAATCATTAATATAGATGATAAACAGCAACGGACCCAGCACCATTCCCTACAGCACAGCACTAGTCATGGGCCTCTAATCAGGCTACTATCATTACCTGGCTTCTCCTGCTAAGCCAACATTGAATCCAATTGACTACTTCATCCTGAATGTTTAGCAAGGTGATGGAACTGAATTCTGAATGGAACAATGGTGTTTCTCTGAAACTTTATTGCTGGAGACTCAAAGTGCAACCTAAATTGACTTGTTTCTCTTTTTCCCCCAGTTCTATGAAGGATCCCAGACCTGATACCAGACTGCAGATGCTATCTGACCTACCAAGCGTTTCCAGCATCTTCTACCTGCTGAAGGATAATATTGGATGTGCAATAAATGTTGGTCTTGCCATCAATACCATATCCAAAAAAACTAATAAAGGAAATGCATTTAAATACAAGGCAATCAGCAAGATAATGATATCATTTTGGTAAATTGATTGGTGATGCAACTAATAGATATTCACATTAAAGAACCCAACTGTTTCCTGCACGAAGCATCTGTACAATTTATGTATAAACAACTGAGGGCTTTGAACCTCAACGTAACTTTCACAACAAAATTTCATCTGATAATGTAGCTGTCTCATGACTCCAGCCAACCAGGTTCAATCCTGACCTCCTGTGCTTTCTGCGGAGAGTTTGCATGTTCTCCACATGACCATTTGGGTTCCTCTTGGTACCCCAGTCTCCTCTTAAATTCCATTGAGTGCTAGTTAGATGCTATAAGTAACTCCTCGTGCAGGTGATTGATAGGAAAAAAAATCAGGGCAGCGTTATTGGTTGCGCAAGAGAGAATAGACTACAGGAAAATAGTTGGGGGAGTGCAATTAAAGGGATTGCTCTGGAAGCCAGCATGGACACGATGGGCCAATATAGCCTCCATATTTCCATTGTAAGGAAATATGAGAAAATTTACTTTCCATCTCATGTCACTGAAATTTTATGAGGAACCAATCTGAACCAATATACTTCTGTATTATTGTATTATATTCACAAACAGTTGACCAAAATTGCAAAGGAGTCTTTGCGGATCACAGAATTCAAGCCAGTAAATTCAAAAATGCTGCAGAGTTTCAATTATTTTAATACTAAAGATACGGGGGGCAGTGATTGACACTGTGGTATCATATACCAAACAATGTGGCAACCAGAGACCAAGGGAAAAAAATTACAGGCACCAACAACTGGAAGTGTTATATGTTGATCTCTCATTAAGCACAATTCTCTAGAGATAATGTGAACTGCAATTTCTAAAAGTGGTGTGTGTTGCACTGCAACATTGTTAGCAAGCCATTTGAAAATATCTTGCCTACATGAGGAAGGAATTTGCTTTTCTTGGATTAATGAATGTGTTTACCACTAATCCAGGAGCCAATTAGATTGTATTGGCTGCAACCAGATTTGCAGATAGTTAGAGGTAGATTAAATGCTACTTAATCTAGCAATTGTCTTCAGATATAGGGCTACTATTTTTATTTATAACCTTCATTTAGCAATAAGATTAATTGACTCTTACCTGTTAAATCAATATAAATAATGTACTTAGGAGATTTTGCCCGTGGAACTGTCATCTGTGAATACCTGACTAATACATTAGTCAATGCCTATTACATTGCTTATACTGAAACAGCATGGAAAACTTCAACAAATATGCAAGTCAATCAATCCATGGAGTTCCCCTGAGTACCATTAAACACAGGAAGATTACTCTTCCTTAGATACAACAGTCATCATTCTTTCAAGTCAAAATTGAACTTACCTTGTCCCACGTGCTAGAAAATAGTAAAATGGGAAAATCTTAGGTAATTTTAAATTAAGGAAATTCATATTAATACTTATCACTATTACCTCTTCCACTATATTACATTCCCAGCCCAAGATCCCCCTGCTAGATGCATGGATATAGTTTACCAATAAACCAAGATAAAATATTTTTCATATGGAAGCAATAAAACTATCAAACAGAACAATTATGTTTCATGTGTAAAAATGTTTTAAAAATGTTTTAATTAAAATAGCAACTAAATGCAAAGGTTTGAATTTCTTAGGGCGCTCTCTGAAAGCAGGGGAATCTAAAATTTTTTGGAGATAATAACTAAATTTGCCAGGGAGTTTGATGAACCTACTGCGAAACTTAAATCCACATTCCAATTCATTTGTACATTTCTGTCTGTGGCAACAAACAAACCTGACTTAGGACCAAGCAGAAGCAGCACCAAGTTGCCTGATCTTCAAGGCTCAAAGGCAGGTAACATCTGTCTATATGGTGAAAAGAGATGTGGAGTTTTAGCTTTCACAATGCAAGTCCTGAAAGTAGCATACTTCTTGTGTCATTCACACTCAGAAGTGTAGAACTTCTCCACTCAGTTTCTGAATAATGAGCTTAACAAATGCAAGGAATATTTTGACGAAGAAATAAAACCTCCAGCTGAATTTGGCTATTTAATAAATTGCAAAAATACTTTGAGAGATAAAATATTAACCTGAAATTTCTTTTTCTGCTCTATCTGGATGTGGTAGAATATTAAATTGCAGAAAGACAAATTTCAAGGAAGCTAATTAAGTATTCAAATGCCAATGTTCCCCATGGCAATTTATTTGCAATTTGCCAAATTTCTGAAACAAATTGGCCTTATCTAATAAGACACAGATGGAATTTATCCTAAATCCCCTATTTTCC
>JARFYF010000051.1:12683716-12696147 GCA_030265395.1 Rhina ancylostomus | reverse complement strand
AGAATCTTCAACCCAAAATGATAACTCTGTTTCCCTTCCCACAGATGCAGCTTGACCTGCTGAGTGTTTCCAGCATTTTCTGTTTTTATCTTATAAAGTAGTGATGTACATAAAAGTTAAAGTACTCCATGAAGTACAGTCCATACAATGGATAGCAAAGTTAATTTCCGTTGCAATGTATGCACCAATGCAAGATTCCTTCATGACTATTACAGAAAGTGCACATAAATAAAAATCTCTCTTCCCAGTGCTCTTAATTCCTGGCAAATTGAGTGTTAGTTGGCATCTGTCATTGCTGTCACAATTATGTTTATATTATATTTCCTATTGAGGATTACATTTACAAAAGTGACTATGTCCAAATTACATTACTGCAGTAAAGCATTTTGGGATGTTGTTACTGTAAATGCCATAATATGAATGCACATTGTCCTTTATGAATATTTCAAGAATCCTTTCAGTTGGTGCACATACTAAGAAAAAGTTTTGTTTTATAAATATTTCACATTAATAACTATCAGCTATTTTAAAATTGACAAAGCAACACAAGCACATTATCCTATCCATCATAAATGGTGCCAAATGGCGTTCACGAAAAAGGACTGTAATAAAAGGAGATTTATGTACAAGTACAATCAAGTATAATGACTCAGGGAAGACAGTGCAAAAGGCAGTGCTGAAATGTGTATTTTAACAGAATAAAAGTACATACATGCCTAATTATTACAGCCATTGAGAAAACACAAAACATTCAAGCAGCTTGGAACAATAAGGTTGATTAAGCAAAATCATATCCCTGTGGCCAAATTATTCCAATTTGAGTCCTCCTGAAACCCCAGTCTTCCACAAACTTAGATGAAATTCATCTACACTTCCAGAATTTTGAAAGGAATGTTCTATTAAAGCCATGCTCATAAAGTGATGACATACTCTGCTTCTACAGGGTGAAATCATTAATCTTTTAAAGATGAGAGCATCACAAATATATCTGATTGAATGTCAAACTGTGAACACCTTATGTCAATTCTCTGCTGACGTCTGGAACTCCCCTAGATCCAAACATTCGCTAGAAACCCGAGCAATCTAAATTTGAAATACAGCCAGGAAAAAAAATCTCACAACCAAGTGTTAATATTTTTAAACGCTTCCATGTGACATTAGTTTTGGAACAATCAGTTATCCCTTAATCATGTTTAAATGCACAAAATTTTACAGGGTCATGATGAGTACCAGTTAGTGCCTTATAAATGGATCATGTCGATAGGTCTGTATTTTCATCCAGCATCCCTGAAAAAGCTGAATTATTTCTCAACAGGCAATGTCACCTGATTGGATGTGGTTACATTTTCATAAAAACAATTAATGACTGAGTGATTGATTCATAGACAGAGTACCATCATTTCATTGTAATTGGAAGTCATTTGCATCCATACAGTGAGAAACATTCAGTTATTTCAGACTTTGTTCCGGTGTTATTTAATATTGACATTACTTGCTTTAGTAAAGCATTCATTGATCAACACAAAAGAAATCAATCAATCTCCTTGAAAGCCCAGTAAAAACGAAGAATTTTTCTCAGAAATAGACTCTTACATATGTGGCAGATAGACACAGCATCCATAATTGATCACAACATAGTTGGGGTATCAAAGTTGCAAAGGCATACAGGAGTGGACCACGAAGTTCAGAATTTTAAGTAGTTTTGGGTTACCTGCGGCATGTTAATTGGATATATTTTATTTGTTAGGATAGATTTTCCTTAAATGTGGGCTTTATCCACTCAAACAAAAGGCTATGTTTTTGACATTGTTAATGTTTTAGTATACATTATTTAGTGTGAATAGTCTTTCACATTGAATAATCTGGTAATACTACAAAGGAAGCACCAATATTTTATATCTGGATTTGAACAACTGTACCATTTTAAGAAAATGGTTGTAATGCCAACAAATTTACTTTATTTCATTGATGCATTAGAATGCAATAGAATTTCTCTCAATACAAGTCTAAAAGAAATCTACAGAATTGGTCTTTATTCTTCCACGCCAGAGGTCCACCATAATATAGACTGAGTGTGCCCAAGTCTTGACATTTAATCAATAGATATAAATCACTGGGAAGGTTATTAACTTAAAGATATGTCAATGCTGACCAAGCCATGACAGATTACACAAAGTAATGGAAAACTGAGGTTGCTCTTATCTCAAGTAATTGGGTACAATTTTAATCTATTTAACACCTTGGCCCTGAATTTATTATGTACCTTCCAGGACATTTTCTCTTGCATTTGTATATATTTTATTTTATTGCAACTCAAGTTTGATATGGATAACTTTAATTGGCTTATACACTTATTTATCTTTGGTGAATGCAATAGCAAAGTCTCTCCCATTAATAAGCTTGGAAAGGAATATTTGTTTCCAAAATTCACCATATAGACCGCAAACTTGTATTTGTTAGCACTTTGCCTCTTTCCGTCCACTCCAGAGATGACTATTACAGGAACTGCAGAATCAGCAACAACTGAATACAATTAATGAAAAGACTTTGCTGATAATGTGATCTTGTCAAATTCACAGCTATGCATATTCCAGATGTGCATCTGCCACCTGCACTTGAAATTGACATTTCTTGAAATAAACACAGAATACTGCATTTGTTAATTGAGGGATATAGTTTTATTTTCAAGTAAAACTGCTGGATCTGATCTGTGATTGGTTACAACAAACTCAGATGTTGCATATTAAAAGCACAAAATTGGAGCCCAGCCTGTGACTATGTACATTTTTCAATGGACAGTACACTGACAAGAGTAAATATTTGTGAGAAAGGATATTATGTTATTTTCTTCCCTTCCTTTCTGCAGAGTACATTTAACAGAGTAATGTATTTTTCCACCCTGGTGGGCTTTTATAATCATAATTACTGCCCAAGTAACAACACATTTAACATTTGGAGACTATTACAAATAATTACTTTTGTAGATAAGAACAAGTTGTCACATACAGTAACATATTTACTCTTTCAAAAAGTGTTGTAAACTAATTGGCTTTATCTCATTTTACTTTATCAAGAAAAATCACTGTATTTGTTGTGCCATATTTATTCAACTAGCTAAACAGTTACTAAAAATATATATTGTTAGAAGTGAAGCAAGTATTTATCATTTACTTGCAGAACATGAGCAAATTACAAAATTGTTTAGGCAACTAGATAATACTGTGTTGCATTGTACTGGAGCTGGTTATCAACAAGACAAATAAAGTTTTAATTATCTTAAACTCGCAGCTTACGTTTAAACAATAGACCATGAATTCTGTCTAAGTAAAATTTCCTTTGAAAATTTGACAATTTAATGAGCTCAAAAATTTGAGTGGCAGGTTAGTATATATTCAGAAATATGGCACACTTGCTGTCCAGGTAAATGTATTATGATTTCAAATGTTATGAACCTACTCAAAAGGTACAAATCATCGGACATGAGAAAAAATATCCTGAAATTTGTGGTTGTTGTGATAGTCAGCATACACTACCAAAACTCTAAAATTGGAAACATCTTTCAGCATCTACATACGGAATTTAACTGTGGAAGCTGTCAAGCTGTTGCCAAGGATGACCTGCAGTCTTCCCAGATGTAACCAAAAATATATCAGTGATTGATGAGAGATTCAACTTCCTGCACACTTTTGTTCAAAAAAAAATCAATCAAAATATTAAGCATTGTTCAATCAAGAGCAGTTGAATTCTAACAGTCACAGATGCTCAAAAAACTCCTTGATCCTGAAAATCTCAGTTCCTCAGATGTAAAGTCTCATTTCCTCAGGCTATAAAAACTGAATTTTATTTTAAAAAGTTTTTTTTGTTTTACAGTTTATTAAGTTTCTTCTGATCTAAATTTTATTTTGCTTCTGAGCAATTATTCAATGTGAATAATAATTCCTAAATTTTACTTCCCATTTTACTATTTGAGAATTTTTCAAATCTAATTGCCTATCTGCTTGAAGCATGCAATGTTCCTCGACACCATTCACTTTGGAATGGAGAAGACTGATAGCCTAGATCTTTGAGCAAACATTCTCGATGCAAGCAATCAATTAATTTATGGTTAGCATCAATCTCTTTGATCCAATCACAAAATATAGGCCTGCATAACAATTAGGATAATTATGATGAGAGTTAATGCTGGCCTGGAGGACGCTGATCTGGTCTGAACCTTGTGGTCAACACTAGCAATGGCCCAGATTTCCATGCCTGCGGAATTCAGGAATGTGCTAGCTCTGCAACCAAACTAAATTTCTTGCAGCCGCATGGATTCCAAGGAAATGCTGATATCACCGCTGCAACCCTTTGGCAAGGCACAAATGAACGGGGCACAAGTTGTGATGGTAGCAGGTGGCAGAAAGTTAAGCCTCCTATCAATGGACTGGCATATGGCTTTCTGAGGGCCTCTGCTATCAAAAGGCCTTCTCACTGTTCTAAATATGCAAACTATATCTGGCCTAAGGCCGAGGAGCTGGATAAAAAGTGAATCTGGCCCTTCAGCTCAGCAACAAACAGAACACCCTTGCAAGCTGTGCTGAGTCTAGCAACAGAGCACAAGGTCAGATGTATACACTTCTAGCACATTCCTAACTTCCACAGGCATGGAAATCTAGGAAGCACTGCTGCTTGCTCTGTAGCAAGCTGGCAATTCTCAAGGAACTTGTCAGCAAACCATCTGCTGATTCCAGACAGGGGAAAGATAAAAGTGTTAAACTTGGAAAGTTTAAGATGAGGATGAAAAGCTTTCTGAAATACACAGATCAGGAATCAAAAGCAACTTTAAAAAAAAGTGTTTTAATGGATTGTACTAGGATGTTGACTTATTTGGAGAGCAGAAATCACAACAAACCAAAGTCTGCTCATGGTTCAAAGATAAAACCAAACATATTTAACTATCAGAATGAAATTTTGCCAGCTCCAAGTGGAGGAATAACTTACAAGTATTTAGTTTTTTATCTTGTATACATTACCAGAGATGATCATGAGCATCACCCTGAGAAATATCTGTTTAACACCACTGAGTGCAAGTTTAGCAAATGAAGAAATACTATTGCTGATGCTAGTTATTTTGTAATCAATATAAAAACTTCAAATGTGGTTGATTAATAAGAACAATCTTCAGCACACAAAGAAATGAAATATTAAATAGACCAACCAACTTCATGTCAAGCTTGGATGCAATTTTATTTTGCATTAGAGCCTAACTAATAGTGAGTTGCTACGATACAAATGATATGATTGACGCCTGCATCTATTTAAACTTGGCTAAGGAAAATTTATCCAAATACTCTGTGCAATGTTTGATCCTATGATATTAATGGCATAGATGCATTAATGAAGCAATTTCAATTCACAGATTTTGATATCCAACTTCAATTTTGACTCAAAGTAGTTCATTTTGCTCTTTTTGAGGGACGAGAAGCAGAGGAGGTAGGAGGTTGGTTTTGTTTCATACAGATTTCAACAGGCCTTCCAATTCTTTTACACTTAGGCTGTCTACTGTAACACACAGTCACAACTGAAGTCAGGAGGTATCTGATAACTCCAATATTTTCAGTAAATCTTCAACTCCACATTAAAGAGCCAAAAACATTTATCCAACACCCTAATTCTAAAGATGGTTCAAAAATTTGTTAAGTTGCACTGTCAGAAGAACATCTTTCAAACAAAGTCTATGCTCAAATCACTCTTTTCTTGCCCAGCCTTGGTCAATGTGCAAGGAGCAACTGTGCATGAAATGTGCATAAAATTTTCCTCGAATGCAGTTATAAACAAAATTGGCAATAATCTGACAAATGTCTGCAAATTCTGCTATGTGGTTGGTTCCTGTCAATGTTGACTTTCTGCAAGTGTCTGACTTGATGCAGGTTCACAGCTGCCTGTTTCCCAAAAGACACAAATTAAATGGCATTAAATACACTGGACCTGGATACCTGTCGCACTGCCTGAAACTAGGCAGCACTTTCTGGTGTTTCATGTTGGAAGATTAGTGGTTTGGCAGAGCTGTACGCTGATTACCAAACCACTGACCTTCAGATGTGCTGAGACACCAGTTTTGTGCCGTGCTACTCAGAATCAGTGGACTGCTTTGATGGGTCACAATCCAGGCAATGATATGTCTGTTGAATGGAAGGAGGCCTCTGGCTCTGAGAGACCCTGTGAGAATGCATCTTGCCTTCTCAGGGGAATTCAAGACCTTCACTGTCACCTTCTAAAGACTAATGCCCTCAACTGTGTTCTGTCCTTCACCCAACTAGTGGGCAGGGAAAGAATATAAACCACTCTTTAAATATACGGGACTTCAAAATCAGAATTACTATTATCACTGACTTATATGACATGAAATTTGTTGTTTTGCAGCAGCAGTACAGTGCAAAGACGTAACATTGCTATAAATAAATAGTGCAAAACAAAAAGGGTTGATGGACCATTCAGAAATCTGATGGCAGAGGGGAAGAAGCTGTTCCTGAATCATTGAGTGTGGGTCTTCAGGCTTCTGTACCTCTTCCCTGATGGTAGTAACGAGAAGAGGGCATATCCCGGATGGTGAGGGTCTTAGCAATGAATGCCACCTTCGTTATACATTCTATGCTTGGAAAGCAACTTGTTGGCAGTCCTACCTTCATGGTGACAGAGTAGCTGGTGCCTGGTGTCTTTGGGAACATCATAGGATTGTGGAGGTTCCTGTGTCCTTCCCAAATAACCCAACTTCATACACCAACAATATTGGTTTTGGTGATGAAATTACTTAATCAGTGCATACAAACATAGGCAAATACTTGTCATCACATCTTCAGCATGTACTGATTACACCTGTGCCATGTTGCAAATACAATTCAAGTTGGCTGCCTATAACCACTGGGGCTTTCTGAATTATCACCAATTCTGCTGCCAATAGAAATGAACTTAAGAAAACGGCAATGTCTTATAAGTGTACTTATTTCACAAAGATCAAATATTTGGTAACTTCTCTTAATAAATGATGTAAAAGTGCTCAAACATATGTTCCTCCAGTTATTTAATCTAGTGCTTTGCTTTTTCTTCCATGGAGATCAATTAGATGAATCTTAAAGCACCATCCCATGAGCAAAATGTTAACTGTAGCCAATATTTATGTCTAGTAACAACGGATGTACTCACCAGCTGTACTCCCCGAGCCACTATACTGTGAGGTATCAGTAAATTTCCGCGAGGTTGATACCAAGTTGACTTCAATAAGAGGAGCAGGAGATGTATCCTTCCCAAGCAGGCTAAACAAAACACACATTCCTATTAATATTTTCTCCCTCACAAGTATCAATTCAACCACAAGCAAGCAATGCAAATATCTGGGGAATAAACCAGAAAATGCTTCCATCAATCAATAAGTCACACAAAATTTATGAAGAGAGAAATACAAGTTTAGCATTTAAGTTCAGTGGTTGATAATCCAAACCTAGTTAAGTATTGTCAATCTTTCTGAACATTTGACAGATTTCAATAATTATTGCACCAAAAGTACTAATGTTTGACCTGCCATTATCCTTGTCAGCAAGATCAAAATCATCAGTGGTGGAACAAGATCACAACCAATTATATCACTGTCGGTTTTGACTGACTATCCAGAGTTGAGGTCAGAAGCTGATGGAAACAAACACATTGCTGATATGGTTTTCTTTCAAGAAGCAATTCACTGAGATGCAACAAATCAGCTTTGCAACAAATAATGGACAATGATTCTCCAAACTTAATATGTACAAACAGAACACAAGGATAGTGGACAGGAACACGAAGCTTCAACAACAAGGTACACATTTCACTCTTTGAAAATAGAAAGAAGTTAAACCAATGAATTTCAGCTAAGTTGCTGACTGGAGATAATTTTGCAAATCTGTGTCAGTTCCTGAGAACTCATTTGCTGCTTTGAGACACCCAACATAACTCCAAAAGATGCTGATGCATTTAAAGTTGTACAGACACTGAAAGGACATCACAGCTACCTGAGTAATATCAAGAAAGGTGACAGCCTGAACATGGCTTAAAAAAGATAGTGTCTTTTGTTCAGCAGGCAGATTATGCATTATCTGAAAATTTCTGCAGTTAAGCAATTGCTAAACAACAACTTTGAAGAATCACTTAGTTATTGGAGTTTAAATATTAACTTATGGTATAATGCTACATATCAGAGGAACTTGGAGCTGCAACCAATCAGTACCAGAAAGGTTCATCATGTTTAAAGAAAGAATGTGCGATTATAACAAGAAAGTCTAATATAGCCAAAGATAAAACTTTTTCACATAGGGAATAGATACAGTGATGTGTCCATTCATGTATTTCTACACTTATTCTCCAACATGATTTACACTTCATTTAAATTAAAAATTTTTGCAAGTATTTCAACTCAAGCCAAATTATGTAGTAATCAAGTATGGGACTGGCAAAAATTCAGCAAATATGAAACTAAATTCAGAATATAGTTTATATATGCACCATAAAGCAAGCAGAAAAATTGAAATAAAAAGAATCCAACCTTTAAAATCAAGGTAAAAGTTGTAAAAATCAAAGTTAAAGTTGTTTACTTCAATCTATTTGATAACACCTTCAAGCACTAAACACCTAATTTGGTTGTTGATAATATTGCTGAATTTACTGTGAATAACTAAAACCTTGTTGAAAAGGATAATACTAGCAACTAGCATAACTTCTGCAGTGGGAGAAGTTTCAGAGACAATACTCCAGTCAAGCAATGGGTTAATAAATGGAATTCAGCACAGATTTGTGAATGGCAAACAACGTTTCACCAACTTGATCTAGCTTGGTGAAAAAAATTGAGAGGATTGATGAAGGTAGTACACGTGACACTGTATGTGGACTTTCAAAAGGTGCACAATGAAGCACCGTGTAATAATGCTTTTTATTAAAATGTAAGTCCATGACACGAAAGAGACAGCAGCAACAAGAGGAAATAGTGGCTGAAAATAAGAAACCAGAGGGTAGCGTGAGTAATTGATTTCCAGACTAGAAGCAAATGTACAAAGCTGTTCACTTGTGGTCAGAATTAAGGTAGTTGTTCTCTTTGATATCAATTAATGTCTTGGGTATAGCAATCTATGGCACGTTTATAGATGACATTAGGATGTTAACAATGAGACCACAAGAGGACATAGGCAGATCAATAAAATGGCCTGTGAAATTAAATACAACAAAGTGTGAAGTGATACATTGCAATTGAATAGTAAGTTGAAAGCTGAAATGCAGTGTACCATTTTGGAGCCTCCACATGAAAAATGATACTAGGAATGGCCTCCCCTGCTGCTTTCTTAGCTCTGATTCAAGTTACTAAACAATTCAATTAATTTAATACCATCTAAACAAGCCCTTTTTTGATTACTATGCCCAGAGTTAAACATGATTGAGGAATAGCAATTCCAGGAATTCAGGTCTTAATTTAAAAGGATTCTTTATAATATGTAGGCATTGCAAATAATGCAACCTCTGACATATTTCATTTCTCAATATTTTCTGGAATTTTGAGTTAGATTAGGCTATTCATGAACCTAAGAAATGTCATTTTAAAAATTGAAGATTATAAGAAATGGACTGAATTGACCTGGGAATCTGATGAAATGTATTATGTATGGGCTCATGGAAGCTTTCACATGGGACAGTGCCCTGAAATGAAAGCAATCACCAATTTAGAATTGGTTTCAATCTGTCACCTTGCTGTTCAACAAATAACACACCAAGAAAAAATGCAAATCTACCTATGGAAACAAAAATTGACCAGGAATACAAAAAGAGAACATGATGAGCCCAAATTTAAACATCACCAGGACTAGAAATACAAAACAGGCACACCTGTCCCACAATATATCCATCTGTTCCTACCTGAAGCTTCTGATGTGGTAGCAGGGCTAATTGTGCTTCGACTTTAAATTCACTCTCTGGGGATCCAGATGGTATTGGGGATTAAAGCAGATCATGCAAACAGTTTGAGAGGGAAGTATAGAAAGGCTCCAACAGAAGAGCCTTACGTTTTTCCCCCCCATAGAAGTATGATCATGGAACTGCTGTTTAACCTGTGTTTCATTGTTTAACTGCCAAGAGACCAGACAAACCCACACTGTTTTCTATTGGATTGTGTCATATAATGCTGAAGTCCTCCATTGTTACTTTGAACATTGGAAGGAATCTATATTTCTACACATCTCATGTCTCCCTTCTGTCCTTCTTTTGCTCAGTATTTCTTCAAGGTAGAAGTGATAAATGGCAAGAACAAAATTCATTTTTTTTCCTGCTTTCTGAAAATAGTGAGATGGCTAGAGATGGAAAATTTTATAAAGCAATAAAGAACAGAAAAATAGTTACATACAGTTTTCCATCAAGATAACATTGATGTTAAGGACTGAGATGAGCAAGATACAGAGTTTCTTTCCCCTTCTCTTCACCTCCTTTGTCTCAGCCCCTTATCTTTCTTTCCCTTTCCCTCACTCATACATCTTCTTTGTGGTACAAGCTCCTGCATCAAGCAATTGATGTACTTCAATGGAACCAGTTGTTGATTAAAGATTAACAAGCTATAAAGTTAATATCTAGTCAGATTTATTTGGAGCTGCCAATGGTATCCTACACTTATCAAATTTTTGGAAAAACAATAGGTTTTAATCAGTTTGCCAATAAACATTCTAACACCTGTCACTTTAGTTTCAGAAAAATCCAAATTTGCTGTACGAGATATTGACTGATAAGTGCTTTCATGAGTTCCTTCATATTAGCCCTCCTTATGAAAGGCATCTGAATCCATCTTGTTTTAGTTTTTCATCTCTGGAGTAAATTGTTGAGAGTTATTGCTGTACATCATACAAAAGAACAAGAGCAATTTTTTGCTGTTCAAAGCTGGTCCTGAAAAATTAAATTCTGAAGTATGTGTGCCATAAATTCTTAAAGGCTTATTAAATTTTGTATACAATTCCCCATTGAATGCATCACTACTTTTGAAATTGACCTGTGTTAACCAGTAACACAGCAAGTAGAGCACCTTTTGCATAATATCCATAAGCACTTGCTGGAGAAAAAGGTAGCAAGCATTATTTCATAAAGCACATAATATTTCTGAAATCTATTTCTGAGATTGACTCCCAGAGCGGATGAAAATTAACAAACTGACAAAAAATGAATGCAGTATTATTGTTGCAGAAGTTTCTTCTGCTTTTCAACTGCTGATGTCCAAAGTAATGAGTAAATTTACTCAAGATTAAATGGCTTAATATTCATTAATTAAAATAATAAAAAGGTAGCATTCTACTTAGGAATGGCAAAGGCAGAAAAACAAAACTAAGGCTAAAGAACAGAGGAGAAATGGGCAGCGTCATTAAGTTAAAAGGATTTAGAATGCACTACCTGAAAGGGTGAAAGTTGGTTTCAATTTTTATAAAGGAATTAAACTAATACCCAAAAAGAATGTATTTACAGAGCTAGGGAATAGGGTAAGAGTGTGAATTTATTCTAATTTCATTGAAATATCACAAGCACAATGCGTTTAGTGACCTCTTTTTCAGGCATTTGATTTTTGGACATCATGCTAGCTTGTCAATATTATTTTAGTAGTTGCTGTTTGGTATATATTTAATTATCCACATTCTCCATGGTTCAGGAGAAATTATATCTCAAAGAAACCCAACATTTATTGCCCATCCTGAAATGACCTTGAACTGAATATCATGTTGGGCCATTTCAGAATATGGAATATGGCACACAGTTAAGAGAAGAATATCATACAGAAATGACACGACTATTAAAAAGCAAAATGTTTTCTAATATTACTACCCTCCTCAGATTTTCTTCAGGGCAGCTGGGCAGAAGTGCTGCAATTTCAATTCTCTTGCATTTTCTCAACTCTAACCTTTCCATCGTGAAGCTACTTGCATGACTTATGACATTCCCAGTATGCAAATGAAAGTCAAAGTGGCTAATGTATAAAATTACAAAAAAAATTTGCTTTGTAATTATGATTGGTCAACAACAGTATAATTTATTGAAAAACTAATTCTGAATCTTTAATTGAATTAACACTGAAGTGTTTATAACTTTGGAAAACAAAATCTTTTGTTCACCAGAAATACGAAAAACAACACATGCACAATGGCTCGATTAAAAGCAAATATTGAAAGTCCAATTGTTGTTGCAAAGAGAATGATGGAATAGTATTTTAGCTGTAATTATCTTACTACCCAAAGCATAATCTGCTGAGCATTTCCAGCATTTACTGTTTTTATTTCAGATTTAATTGTTGTTTCTTTTATTTAATCCTTTTTGGGAAGGCCTGCATGAACCATGTAGGCTTTTACGGAAATCTGAAGTGTCATCATCATCATTGCTGGTCACAACATTTTAGTTCTAACTTTACTGAA
>JARFYF010000051.1:12565494-12581851 GCA_030265395.1 Rhina ancylostomus | reverse complement strand
TTTCTGACCTGTACTGTACAAATGAATGTCAATGTCTCCAAAAGCAAACACAAAATGGGGCTCAATTCAAATCGTTTAAATGGCTTTGCTCCATACTAAGATGAAAGAATCTCATCACCTCCATTGCCTTTGTGCAACTGCTGAGATATTTTCACACAATGGTATTAAAATACAGCACTCTTTCACTCTGGGTCTTCGTCCCTAATTGAAACAAAACTCCTGTATGTTACATCCAGAGTGAAGGCTACAACTTCTCTATCTCTAGTCTCCCATCCATTGTAATTTTTCTTGCCCCTGTCTCCCCAACCTTGTTAATCAGTGTATCTGCCTTTCTCCAGCACTGTAGAGATGGGGAGATAGAATCACAAACCATTTGCTAAAATGGCAGTGTAACCAAACCAAAAGGTATCGATTGCAAATCAGGGCACAACTTCTGTGAGCCATCCTGTTGTTGTTCTAGACTTGGCTTCCTCACAAACAACCTGCAGAAGTCCAGCTTGCAAAGAGACACATAACTTCTGGATGTGAATAACTTGAGAGGTTTTTGGAATTACCCAGGCAAGTTAATGAGCTGTTTCTAGTACGGCCTTTCGGAAAGACTTTTTAGTTTAGGATATTAACTACTCTGTATCAATATGCCTTTTTGATATTGAAAAGAACTGGATATGTTTAAGAAAAATGTGTCTTTTTTTAAAAGGAAAATAGTGTTTTCTGCCTTTTTATTACAAATTCCCAAAATCATGGCAGCACTCCACCTAATTTTAAAGCATATTAGTTCACTCACTCCTGATTCGTTAGCTGACCAATTGTACCATTTATGGCGTCAGTTTCCCAGGGTGAAAGTAGATGTGATTTATGAGAAGCACACCCACTGCTATAACATTAGGTGCTGAGGGTGTTTGTATATTGCAGACAGTTGAGATTTATTAAGTTTGATCCTTCTAAATTTGTTACTTTAAAGTACTTGTCTGCAACTGGCTTCCAAATAAAATTTGGGAACATTTCATTTCTTTTATGTCGACCCCATTTATCTTGAATTCTTCCTCTAGCAGTTCAGTGGAATATTTCCTGTCTTTACAGAAGGGTTTTTAATGCCCACCTCTGCCCTGACTGAGTGTAAGCTAAGCAGAGCCGAGATTATGTTGGAGTGGGACACGTGTGACTTAATGTTCCCACTCTGCCTCAGTTGCTCAGGGGAGGAGGTACAGGAGCCTGAAGACCCACACTCAATGTTTCAGGAATAGCTTCTTCCCCTCTACCATCAGATCTCTGAACGGTCCATGAACACTACCTCGTTATTCCTCTTTTGCACTATTTATTTATTTTTGTCACGTGTAGTAATTTTTATGTCTTTATGTCTTGCACTGTACAGCTGCTGTAAGACAACACACCGCCACATACGTCAGTGATAATAAACCTGATTCGGACTGCATCAGGGAGGCTAACAGTATTGTCAAGGATGCCTGCCACCTTAGCCCTTCCCTTTTGTCTCTTCTATCTTCTGGGAGAAGATACAGAAGCTTAAAGTCTGGACGACCAGACTCAACAACAGCTTCTTCCCCACTGCTATTACACTTCTGAACCAATCACCTCTTTCACATCCCCTTCCTGGAAGCAATGGAATTTGCCTTGTTTGCTCTAGTAAGGTGCTGGCAATGGGCAGAATGGCCCACTCTTCCCACAAGTCTGTTGCTGTGAAAGGAGAATAGGAATAAGATCCCACAGTAATTGCCAAAGATTTTTGCTCTCCAGTAAAGTTAAAGATGCTTTGAATTCAGAGCAAGTATTTGCCAGATTTCATATAAATTTCTGGTTATTATCTGTGTCACAGTTATCTATCATCAAACCTGGTTATTGGAATTCAACCTCTTATTCTCAGCTGTGTGAATGGCACGCAAGACAAGTTTTTTGCTGTACCTCAGTACATGTGACAATAATAAACCAATTCAATTCTAAATCATTGTAGCAGTGACTACAATTCAACAACATGTCATTGGCTGGAAAGAGCTTTGTCCTGTATTTGTTGAAGGTGCTATATCGATGCAAAATTATTTTCTTTACAAATTTGTAATATTTTTTTCTTCACAAATATGTTATTTTCATCAGTTTAGGTAAATGTTTTTTTTTCTTTCCTCGATGCACCAGTGCTGCTGGAGTGCAGTTCCAAAAATGTCAACTGTCCACCAGTACTACCCATAGTCGACAGTCCCTGTTACAGGTCTCAGACAAAGAGCACTGAGATTCCACTTACTACGAGCAGTATTATAGTCGCATCAGATCCTGTCCTCTGCTGCTTTCCCTGCATTAGACACTTCAAGCAAAAGTCATCATCTAATTGGAGCAACAGTGTTCCCCTTCCCAAGCCTGGCGGTGCTGAGACCAGTTGCTGCTCAGTTGAGCTGCGCGGACTTGGAGGTTGTATCCTAGCCTCTGCAATTCATTGGTCTGAGGCTTGCCAGCAGCATTGAGTTTTGATTTGCTTCACTTCATTTTCCATTTGACAAATGCCAAATCATTCCCCCAAACGAGGTGGCAAGTCCAGATGGATAATGAGACCTGCTGATCATGAGGTATTGTGTTCCAAACTCCATACAAATGTGGGCTGGAAAAGTTATTGGTTGGTACAAAATGTAATTTAACCCTATTACATTTCTAAATGTTAATCTTGTCAATCTTGAAGCATGCGGTCTAATAAAGGTCTTGCCTTTGGGTATTTTCTTTGCAGCCTTTAATGTCAAAGTTTATAAGGTGCCGGGTAATTGGCGGCTGAATGAAGATGAACAGGCAGGTGTCCTGCTCGTATCCCACTGAGTTCTGACAGTTGTGGCTATTTGCATAATTCAGCCTCCCTCAAGCCATGGCTGACCTTCTGCACTGTGAAATCTGCCACCCTGCATGTCAATCAGGGGTGAGGGATCTCTGCTAGGCTCCCATGTGGTGTCCACCTGCTGGTGTTCAAACACAAGGCAATAAAGAAAGTTTGAAACCATTGACTGTACGCTGGGTAGGGCCTAAAGGCACTAATATACTGGAGCTCAATGTATCTTGTTAATTTTTTAGATTGGATTAACAACACAGGTGATCAAAATGTCATGACGCGCCACTCTGACAGATCATATTGGTGCTTTAAAAAGCACAAATATTGAGAACATTTGTGATTTATAGTTTTGTTTCCATCCTTGCATTTGAAAGAGGGAAGAACTTGCTCAGAAGGGACCAGAATTTCGCTGCTGCCCTTCTGGAACCCTCATTTCTTCAAGTTTCTTAGCATTTTCCATTAAAATGTGTTGAATGGTCACCTCTGTGACTGGAGTCACTGAAGTGTGATGTTTGGCCAGGCACACAGTGCAACCAAATATACTCTCCACCTGTGTATTTTCCTAATTCATCTAAAACATGCACCATCCCAGTCAATGGGTTGAGTGGGGGTGTTGGGGTGGGGGGGCATTGAAGGTTGGGGGGAGGGGGAGTGGAGGGTCAAAAACCAGGGGACATATTTACAAGATATGGGGCTGGTCATTTAAAACAAGTGCACAGAAATTTGTTTAGAGGGTGTTGACTCTCTAGACTTCCCTACCCCAGAGGATTGTGGAGGCTAGTCCATTAGAAGAAGTTGAGGTAGTGGTAGAAAATTTTTTTGAAAGATCGAGGAATTGAGGGCTGTGAAGAACTGGCACAGAAGTGGAGTCAAAGCGAGCTTAGACCAACCACGATCTTCTCAAGTGGCGAGACAGGCTTGAGGGGTCAGGTGGCATGCTCCTGCTCCTGCTCCTGTTTTCTAGCTCTGCTGTGAGCTGATCACAGGCTTGTATGGGTCCACCAGAGGGTACGCAACAATGATACTTATTTAAAACCGTGCATGTAGCTTACCATTGAAATCATATTACATTCTTAGTTACTGTGACACCTGAGTCCATTCAGCCCATCAGATCTATATCAGCTCCCAGCAGAGCAGTCCCATTTGCTGCCTTCTGTAGACTGCATTTGCTCTGTTTTTAAATCCAAGTTTAAGCAGGACCCTGAGCTTTGATGTGAGGTCCAAGTGCACCATTTGTTTTGCTCCCAAAATGGGCCACAACGAATGCCCAAGCTGGGATGTTTGTTGTAGTGAGTAAGGAACAGACTACGGAAAGTTTCAATTTAGCTGTTGTTTCCCAGGAGTGCTCTCAGCCCCTCAAAGAAATAAGCAAGCAAACAAAATAATTCTGCCAACTGGATTGGCTGATTAGTCTGCTGACCCTGAGTGACTGCTGAAGGCAATCTGCTGGTCTGTTTGATTAAAAATACACATTGGCATTAATTAATACTGCATAGTACAATCACCAGCTTAATTATTGAATAAAATAATGGGCTTGATTTACAGGCTTGTTTGCTCATTCTATGTGCAATATGTTTAAACTTTAGTTACAGGGTGAATGCAATGCAATAGTTCTGGCTTCAGGAGAGAGAAGAAAAAGCAGAATTCAGGGGAATAGGCTGGAAGGAGGTTTGATCTCACATGGTTTGATACCAGAACTTCCATGCACATCTTGCAAATAAAATATTTGGGTCTGCAAATATTTTAATTCTCATTGATTTTACTCTACCCTGTAGTTAAAAGACTCCTGATTGGACTTCGTATATGATAAAGACAAACTCTTGATCTCTCAGTCTACCTTGTTGTGGCCATTGCATTTTGTCTACCTGCACTGCTCTTTCTCTGTAATTGTAACACTATATTCTGCATATTTCTTTTTTCCTTTTTGTACTACCTTAATGTACCAATGTAAGGAATGATCTGTCTGGATGGCACGCAAACAAAAGCTTTTCACTGTATGTCAGTACATGTGATAATAATAAACCAATCATCAACTACCAATTACCATTGGCTTTATGGTCCATGTCACTATAGTGTGAAGTTTCCCCAGTCACTATTCACCAATTTAATCCAAAAATTATGAGAACTTATTTTCTCTCACTGATCATCTACAGTGTAACTATCCTCCACTCACTGCATGTATCATGACATCAACCTTTCCCTCAATGTCAGCAAAACAAAAGAGCTGTCATTGACTTCAGGAAGGGGAGGGACAGTGCACAGGTTTCCAGCAGTGAACATCACCAATAGTCTGTCTCGGTCCAACCACATAGATGCCATGGCCAGAAAAGATCCTCAGCACCTCTACTTCTTCAAGAGGCTAAAGAAATTTGGCACTCCCCTTTGACACTCACCAATTTTTATCAATGCACCAGAGAAAGCATCCTATCTGACAACTGCTCTGCCTGAGACCGCAAGAAGCTGCAGAGAGTTGTGGACACAGATCAGCACATCACGGAAACCAGCATCCCCACCGTGGACTCTGTCAATACTTGTCACTGCCTCGGTAAAGCAGTCAGCATAATCATAGACCCCACCCAGCCCAGACATTCTCTCTTCTCCCCCCTTTCATCGAGCAGAAGATATAAAAGCCTGAAAGCATGTACAATCAGGCTCATGGACAGCTTCTATCCTGCTGTCATAAGGCTATTGAACAGTTCCCTCATACAATAATGTGGACTCTTGACCTCTCAATCTACTTCATTATGACCTTGCACCTTATTGTCTACCTGCACTGCACTTTCTCTGCAGCTGTTACACTTTATTCTTCATTCTGTATTGTTTTCCCTTGTACTACCTCGATGCACTGTGTAATGAATTGATCTGTATGGATGGTGTACAAGAGAAGTTTTTCACTGTACCTTGGTACAAGTGACAATAATAAACCAATTGAAATTCCAATCAGAGTAAAGTTTGAAGAAGCATATACTCAGGGACCAAGTACGTACATTTCCAACAGGGTCACAGGACAGTAAGTGGCAAGAAATCTGTAATGCCTGGATCAGAAAGTTATAGACTTGGCACCATTCCAAAGACTTGACTCCAATAGCTGGCAGTCCATTGCAGAGCCAGACACAGCAGCACTGTCAGTGGTGTTGTCATTCAGAGCAGGGCCCTGTCAGGTGGGTGTCAACAGTCTTATGATACAGCACACAAGCTGCTGGTGGAACTCACCGGGCCAGGCAGCATCTATGGAGGGAAATGGACAGTCAACATTTCGGGTGGAGATCTTTCAGCTGGCAATCCTACAGTACCACTTTAAAGAGGAATTCTGGTGTCCTGGCCAGCATTTGTCATATGATTAATCATGGAAAGCTTAATAAGAATGTGCATCTTTCCTTTCTCTCTACCAACAAGACTCTGTTTGCTTTTATCTGAAACTGGGCAATGATATTGTTGCAATTGACTTCCAACCAGATGTTGCTGTTTCTCAATTCAAGAAAAGCCCTTTGGTATGTAGTATGTGGTATATTTCAACAGATAGCTCTCTTGGGTCAGAGGAGAGCTTGTAATAAATGGGATATGTGTTGAATTAAAATTACACCAGAGCCTTAACTCCTGAGGGGAACATCTGAGAAATTATTGAAAAATCGTCCCCAAGCAACAATAAGGATTCTGTGCTCAAATCTGAGAAATAATTATTGGCTAATTCTAGTGATATTGTTATTCCTGGCTAGATGAGAGATATCAATCCATAAAGAGACTACACTACTGAGAATGACCGAGGTATATTTTGCACACACAATCTGTACAGAACTATCCTTCATGCATACTATAGTCGGAGAAATTACCCTGCTTTGATTGGAAGACTTTGTTGCAGATGTTATTGATAAAGTCTGTTCACTGGAGTTTATGGAGATAGACAATAGGAGCAGAAGTAGACCATTCGGCCCTTCGAGTCTGCACCACCATTTTGAGATCATGGCTGATCCTCAACAATCAATATCCTGTTCCTGCCTTGTCCCCATATCCCTTGATTCCCCTATCTATAAGAAACCTATCTAGCTCCTTCTTGAAAGAGCCCAGAGAATTGGCCTCCACTGCCCTCTGAGGCAGTGTATTCCACAAATTCACAACCCTCTGGGAGAAGAAGTTTCTCCTCACCTCTGTCCTAACTGGCCTACCCCTTATTCTTAAATCATGCCCTCTGGTCCTGGACTTACCCATCATCTGGAACATATTGAGATGTTATTGAAGTTGACTCTATAGATTGTGTACTGCGTACAGTGTTTAAATAGATTATGCAGACTGTTTTTTGGTAATGCACTGTTTAAGTAGACTCTAGACTGTTTTCAATAGGTATTATGTAATCAGACACTGCCCTTGGAGTGAATTTGCTGTAAGTCCTACCATTAGCCTCACCCTGCATTCAACTCTCACTCACTATGGTATTAATGGACATTAGTCAATACTGGCCTCTATTGTGCATCTATTCCAAAGCCAAAAAGTTGAGTTTATTGTCATATGCACAAGTAAATGTACACACAGGTGCAATGAAAAACTTGCTTGCTGCAGCATCACAGGTATATAGGATCATGTACACAACATTGAGATAAAATCATCAAATGCCTTCAAAGGCAGCAAAAGGCACATTAGCAGTGTTTGGAACTCTGATTTTTATTCCTTTCCCATAGTCTGCACTGGGATTTTATTTGATTCTTCCTCTCTTTCAGAAACTGCAAGAAGAAATTTTACGTCAATTCTACAGTTCTGTGTGTAAAAGACCACAAATCAGGACCTCGGAAATGAGATCAGAACTTCCAAGTTGTGGGGTGCAATATTTTCTATCATTCAACATATCAATTGAGCATCGCAATCTCCATAGGTGAATTATTGATCATAATAGTGTTACACAAACACAGATAGTAGTGATCTGCTTGGAAATAAAATTAAAAGGCGACCTGAACCTGATCCAGCCATGGCCAATCTGAACCAGATCCGAACCCAAGGGTTTATACCCTGTGTTACCAACTAGGTTACTATTGGTGAATGTCCCTTTTAGACCTAGCCCAGTAGTGTGTGTGTGTGTGTGTGTGTGTGTGTGTGTGTGTGTCTGTGTCTGTGTCTGTGTCTGTGTCTGTGTATGTGACTGTGTGTGGCGTGATGATGACAACAGAAGGTAAAGGATGTTATGATATTTTTGGAGCAGACAGTCAGAGTCAGTCAGAAGAGGAGAGAGAGAGAGAGAGAGAGAGAGAAAGAGAGAGAGAGAGAGAGAGAAAGAGAGAGAGAGAGACCAGCCTTCTAGTCTCTATCGATGGATGAAAATCAGTAACTGTGTCCGTCACTACAATCCACATATAGATTATTGGAACAATCTGGTGGAGTCCACTTTGTCATTAACCTGTAGTGGGAAACTGGTATTTGTATGGACGACCACGTCTCGGTTGCCTTTCGGGGTGGCAGATACTTCGGAACAAAGCAGTGGAGTTCACTTTGTTGTTGACAGATAGAAGGAAACAGGTATTTGTGTGGACAGCCACAATTCGAGCGCCTTTCAGGGAGGCAGGTGCGGTGGAGTAGTCACTGCTGAGTAGACACTGAGGTGTCGTATGGGTTCCATCATGGAACATTTGGATTTCATAATTACTCTCTATTTTCTCTCTAATTGGGAATGCATTGAAGTAAGGGCTGGATGACTGCTCTTTTACTTTATCTGAGGACTTCGACCACATTATGAGGAAATAAGTGTTAGGCTCCATTTATTTAAAACAAACCATTCTGAGCATCTCATATGTTCAGGAAATTAGATTTTGTCATTATCTTAATTCTGCTGTCCATCACATGATGAGCCTCAATTCAGGGTTTGTTATAATTAAAACTAAATTGAGGAACTAGTTCTTGCTGAATTATGCCTTGTCTGCTGTTTTGAAGATAGCTTGGCTGAGAGTTGTTTTGACATATTGTTATCTACCCACACTAGCTGTTTCTTTATGTTAAATGATTTAGAGGTAGAGCAATTTGCTTATTGCTGTTTTGGACACCAGGAAATAAAAGAAGCCCACTAAGACCAATGGAATTAAGCCTCCATGACTTGAAAATTGGACTTGAAAAGATATCCCTCCAAATGAGTTATCTATGTGATGCATATATTAAAGTGAAAAAAATTGATATCCACGGAGGGTAGTGCAAGGTTCTCATTCATGCATATGCATGTTGATTCTGTTCAATATGTTTTAACAGAAAGCAGAAAAAATAGGATAAATGAGCCTCATTAAGAAAGAGAACCCCCCTCGGGGGACACTTGTGAAAAATGAATCTTTTTGAATCGATAAATCCTAAATCCTACTACTTGAGATATTAATATTCATTTTATATGTATAAGAATCAGTTACTTTAACAAAAAATAATGAGCCCATTTAATAGTGCTTTAACATCAACATACTGCTTCGGATCAGACAGAAATTTTATTCCATGGGTTAATGATCTGTGTTTATAGTTTTATTGCCAGTGGAAAGTGCTTCATTTGCACAGTCACCATCAAGTTTTGTGGGTATGTTTGACTACTGGTGGAAGCTGAAAAATGATCCCAAGAAGAGAGATTCTTATTCTGCTTTGCTCCAGCCTTGAGGGATGCATGCTTTGACTTTTCTTTAAACTTCAGCATTGCTGTGAACAGAAATTCATTGTGTCATCACTCAAGTTCTGGTGTAAACAACAGCCATCAGTATCCATAAGATAAAGTTTATCCTCCAAGTTTGTTTGTGTTTGTTGCAGGATGGTTATGGGGAAATGAATTTCATAGAAGTCCTCAGTGAAGTGAGCTGAAATATAATCTCCAACGAAGGGGCATGCAAAACTTAAACTTTCGCTTTAATTTTTTTTTCTTGTTTCTGCTTTTCTGTTGAAAGGAGGGCTCATATTGGCCACGTTTTGAGCTACTCAAGATTCCTGTGTGATTATTGGCTCAATTCACTAGTCTTGTTCATATCGATGACTGGACAGGACAATAGTCTAATATCTGTAAACCTGCTCTCACCATTTGCACTGGTAAATTCAATATCTTGGCAATTCTTGCTTCTTGAAGTTAACCAGAATGATTCTTTACCCTGTAATGTTTTTATTACATGAAGAGCCATTGACATTTTTTTACCCAATTGTGCCTGCCATAAATTTAAAGGAGCTGGATTTTGCAATGCAAATGTATGGAAATGGTTTCAGAACAGTGATCTCTCCACTATTTAAAATTGAACCAAAGAAAGTACCATTTGTCAAACATCAACTTCACTGATATCCTTGCATGATGTAAGGTCATGGGAAATAGGAATCTAAATTTAACCATGTAATACTTCAAGCATGTTCTACCATTCATTGAGTTAATGGCTGATCCTCAAACTCTATTCCCCTGTCTCACGTGATCCCATTATCTCTTGATTTCTTTAACTTCCAGAAGTCTATCAGTCCCAGCTTTGAAACATTATGTAATGACTCATAATCTACAACACGTGGGATTGTTAGGGATTAGGCTACTATTTGGTGAATGTCGCCTTAAGACGTAGCACAGTAGTGTGTGTGTGGTGTGATTACACAACAACAGGAGAAAAGGACGTGCTGATGTTTTGGAGCAGTCAGTCAGAGAAGAGAGAGAGGGAGAGAGACACCCTGTCTGCTGGTCTCTGTATCGATGGATGAAAAAAAACAACTGTGTCACTACAATCCACATATGGATTTTTGGAATAATCCAGTGGAGTCTACTTTGTCGTTAACCTGTAGCAGGAAACAGGTATTTGTGTGGACAGCCACGCCTCGAGTGCCTTTTGGGGTGGCAGATACTTCGGAACAAAGCAGTGAAGATCATCAGTGACTGAGGTGTCGTATGGGTTCCATCGTGGAACATTTGGATTTCGTAACTTCTCTTTTTTTTCTCTCTACATCTTCTCTTCAGTCAACAGTGGTTTTGCAAGAGCCTTTGCTCACGTTTCACCTCATGGCTTGCTGAACTGAACTTTGAGATCCATTCCTGAACTTGGAGTTTGGGTATTTGCCACACACACACACTTTGGGTTTAGTTTTTGGGGTTAATATTTGATATCTAACATTTTTACTTCTAACATTCTAACATTTTTATTTGTATTTTTCTTATTACCATAAGTAGTTATTAATAAAATAGTTTCTAATACTTATACATGACTTGGTGTATTTCTTTTGTTGCTGGTATGTAACAGGATAGAGAATTTCAAAGACATGCAGTACTTCGAGTGAAGTATCATACTGTGTCTTTGTTACTAACTGCCTCTTGTGTGTTTTTAAAAAAAAACATGAAATGGCTTACATTCCCAGGTTCAGTGAAATGATCCTCGTATTAATTATTCTAAGCATAACAATGCTATAATAATAACAATAATAATCTTTTCTAATTCACGTCTGGGTCTGGCTGAAGCCAGTAGTAACTCCGGAGAATAGAACATAAAATTAGATGCAGAAGTAGTCCACTTTTTTCTTCAGAACTTCTCTGCAATTCATCAAGATTTTTTTTATTCATCCAAGGGATATGGACTCGCAGGCTGAGCCAGGATTTAATCATCCATCCCCAATAGCCCTTGAAGGTAGTGATGAGCTATCTTAAACAACTGCAGTCCTTGAGGTGTGGGTATACCCAGAATACTGTTGGGGAGGGAGTTTTAGGATTTTGACCCAGTGACGGTGAAGGAACAGTGATAATATTTCCAAGTCAGGGTGTTGTTTGGCTTTGAGGTTCCTATGATTTTGCTGCCCTTGTTCGTCTAGCTTGTAAGAGGTTGTGGGTTTGGAAGGTGCTGCCAAAGGAGTCTTGGTGAGTTGCTGTGATGCATCCTCTACATGGTACAAACTGCTGTTGCTGTGTGTCCGTGGTGGAGTGAATGAATAGTTGTGAATTGGGTACCTAATAAGCAGGCTGCTCTGTCCTGTATGGTGTCGAGTTGTTGACGCTGCATTCATCCAGGCAAGTGGAGAGTATTCCATTACACTCCTGACTTGAGCCTTGTATATGGTGGGCAGGCTTTTTGGGAGTTAGGAGGTAAGTGATTTGCTGCAGGATTCCTAGCCTTTGACCTTCTAATGACTGATCTTCTGCTTTGGCTCCATTTTCCTACACTATGCACATATCTGCTGATTTTCTTGATAACCAGCAAAGTATCCTTCTCTGTTCTGAGTAAATTTAACGGCTGAACCTCCACAGCCCTCAAAGTCGGTGAATCTTTGGGATTCTCCATCTTCTGTGTAAAGGAATTTTTCCTTATATCAGTCTTAAGTCTGCCCCTTAACTTGAACTTGCCCCCCCGACCCCTCAATTGCAGATGCATCAGCCAGGCAAAAAACGTCCTCCCTGCCTCATCCTGTCAAGCTATAAGAATTTTGTAGGTTTCAATGAAGTTAACTCTCATCCTTGTGGACTTCAGAAAATATAGTCTACTTAATCTTTGCCCGTAGAGTAAACCCACCAACCCAATGGAGCCAATGTTCTACATCTCCTTTTCAAGGTAAGGAGACCAAAATTATGTTCACTAATACAGCTGCGATCTCACCAAGGCCGTATATAGATACAGTGAGATATCTTTACTCCTACACACAAGTAGTCTTGTAATAAAACCAGCATGCTTTTGCCTTCCTGGCTGCTTGCTGCACCTTATGTTAGCTTCAGTAACTTGTGTAGAAGGATTCCTAGGTCTTTTTGAACATCAGCATTTCTCAATAATCACCATTCTCTTGCTTTTCAATTTCATGCAACCAAGTTGGCTAACCTCACAATTTCACACACATTATTCCATCTACTATGTTCATACCCACTCACCTAACTTGTCTTTATTGCTATAAATCCTCTTATATCCTCCTCCTGACTGAAACTCATAGTTTCGTATCATCTGCAAACTTGGAAATAGGATATTTCGTTCCCTCAGCCCTGTCATTGATATAAATTGTGAACAACTAGGGCCTTCAGAGTGCTTATCTGAGGAAGACCTATTTATGGGTAGGCATGGTAACGTAGTAGTTAGTGTAACACTATTACAGTGCCAGCGACCTGGGTTCAATTCCCGCTGCTGTCTGTAAGGAGTTTGTACATTCTCCCCGTGACTGCATGGGTTTTCCCTGGGTGCTCCGGTTTCCTGCCACATTCCAAAGACCTATAGGTTTGGAAGTTGTGGGCATGCTATGTTGGCGCTGGAAGTGTGGCGACACTTGTGGGCTGCCCCCAGAACATTCTACACAAAGGTGCATTTCACTGTGTGTTTTGAAGTACGTGTGACTAATAAAGATCTTATCTTATTCCCATTCTGCTTTTGGTGTGTTAAGCAATTATCAATCTGTGCCACTGTATTACTAGCAATTCCTAGTGCTCTGACCTGATTGACAAACTTTTTGTGTAGGACCTTATCGAAAACCTTCTGAAAATCTAAATACACCTACATCTACTGGTTCCTCTTTATCCATTTTACTCATTGCATACTTGAAGAATTCAGGTAGATTAGTCAAACTTGATTTGGCTTTCATAAATCTGCGCTGACTGTTTAATTTCATTATTCTCCAGATATTCTGATATTAATCCTTTATTATAGACTCCAGTATTTTCCCTGTTACTGGCATTGAACTGATAGATTTATAGATTCCTGTTTTCTCTTTTCCTTTCTTAAATTCTGGGGTTGCCCTCCAATTTTGCCTCCAGCCAATCAGCAGGAACTATCCTCGAATCCATAGAGTTTTGAAACATGACCAATGCATTCATTATGCCAATAGCCACCTCTTTCAGATTTTACACCTGTGGAAGTGATGATGAGTCAGAAAAGTAAGCCATTAAGAAGTTACAGAAAGAGTCTACAAAGGTAGATCAGTTAAATGAGTAATAAGGAGTGTAGCTGATGCAATATTGCATTGAGAATTATAAAATTATTCTTTTAGAAGTTGGGGTTTCACAGTCTCATAATAAACAGTCCTTTAAAACTGAGATGAAGTTTCTGGAATTGTGTATCTTTAGATTCACCATCCCAAAGGACTTGAATTTTCAGTCATTCAGTATATTCAAGACAGAAAGATGGAATTTTTAATACCAAGGAATCAAGGCAAATGGGGATATTGTAGCAAGCTGGAGTTGCGATTGAAGATCAGTCAAAATCCTGTTGAATGACAGAACAAGCTCCAAGGGCTGTGCCCTGCTCTTGCTTGTATTTCCTTTGTTTATTTATCAGTAAGTGGAAAATCAGTTTATAGCACTATTTGATTCCTTGAGATATGATCTATTCTCCTGTGATTTAGACCGATACAATAATGCTAAACTTCAGTTTTGAAAGGCACTCAGCTTGCCCATTAAATATTAAAATAAGATTTTAAAAAAAGCATTTCACATCCATTAATATTACATAAAGTATTGGACAGATGCATCACTGAGAGCATTTAAATATGTTACAACACTTTGTTCTCGTTGATCCGTATCTTTCAAAAGAGTTTTGTAAGGTAGGTACTCATATGATGAAATAATTCACACAAAATATTTAAAAGTGCAGAAAGACAGCATTTGCATTTATAGAAATTCTCCTGTACTCAGGATAACACAGCACATTTTGTTGGTTAAATACACTTGAACTATAATCTTGCCATTCAGAAAACGCAGCTGCCAATTTACACACAGCAAAGTCTGACAGTGATGAGATAAATAATCAGGAAATCTGTTTTATTGGCAATAGTTTAGAAAGAAATGTCCAGGAACCAGAAGAACACTCCAATTTATCTCAAAATAGTATCATGGGACTTGTTTTGCATGGGAAAAAATAGTGTTGATCAGTTCAATTTCCAAAAAAAACAGTGCAGCACTCTAAGCACTGCCATTGTTGTGCTCATGACTCTAAAATGGAGGCTGTATGCATAATTTTCAAATCTTATGATTCTTTGTTAATTTAAAAACTTGATGAAATGGACATAGTTCATTAATACATGTATCATAACATTAAACTCCATCCATTTGGCAATTGACAATAACTGGCCTTCAAGGATGCATGCTATTTGAATTGTGGTGGTTTCACAACTTTGGCAGAACAACTAATGGCCCATAATTCTTCAAAAGTAGGTGCACCTAGACATGAAATGCTGAAGTCGTGTAGTTAACCGAGTTATTCTGTCACTAATTGTTACAAAGTGTACTGGAATAGCTGAGGTGCACAGTTGTTGAAGGGAACAGAAATTTTGTGTTGGAGCTAGATGAGAAGAATCCTGTAGAAATGCCTATATTATACCTGACCAGTAATGTTAGCATTAGCTAATTTAGCTGAATGTTAGATTCTGTACAGTACTGATTCTGGGAGGAGGTAAGTAAGATCACTTGATCGGTATGTTTGATTGAAGGTGGTTACAAGTATTTCTTTTGGTTACGTGTCTGCCATTGGTTTTGAAAGTGCAGCAACTGGAACGTAACTTGTGATTGTCCTTGATATTTTTGTTGTCTTATATGATTGTACATTTTTTTCTCCTTGTTTTGAAATACAGGCTTGAACATGATAAACGATATGTTCACGATGAGATCAGCAAAATTCTTGAACGTGAGCGAGATGCTGCAAATGATAGCCTTGTAAAAGCTGTGTTGCGGGAGAGAGCACTGACTGAAGAGGAGCGACTGAAATCCAAGCACGCAGTAAGTAGACTGATAACCTTTGCTTACTGATATATCAGCTGGTTTGAGAATTGTAAAATTTGATAGGAAGGAAATCGCTCAGGTACTACTTGAAGTTTAATATTATTAAACTAGGAAAATTTGCAGCATCAGATAATGGAAACCACCACGTGAAAAGCCTATTCCACTGATTCCTCAGAATTTTACCATCAGTCCACTGGCAGGCAAAATGACCTTTTACTGTGTTTACTGCATTGGTTGTATTTTAACCTTAATTATTTCTAGATTGGTGTTGGCTTGTGTACTTTCTCAACTCCTGCTCTGACAAATAATTTGCATGTCGATAGGCAAAACCATTTTCTTCAGAAATAGTCAGACAGTGGAGCTAATGTTGATGGTGATATAAAGAAAAGGTTGAATGGGATTGTCTGCTTGTATGTTTGACTGAAGAGGTTTCCAAACATTTCTCCTGACTGCAGATTTGCAGTTGGTTTCCACAGCTGAAAAAAGATTACTGCTGGATTCTGATATTTATGTACTTCTAAGCAAGTAAGATATTCAATACATTTGTTGGGTTAGAGAAATTAAATTAAAGATAAAGGTGTTTTTTTTTAAATTTTAAGAGATTCTGGCTGCGAGAAGAGATGAAAAATCGATCATGTAGTCTTGGAGGAAAATCGATCATGCTGTCTTGGAAAAAAATTGTTTAATTAAGTTTGCCTCATAACCCTAACCCTGAACTTAACCATTCACAAAAGTTACATTTGGAAAAGCAATGAGGTCCAGACTCGGGTCATTCTCTCTTCTCCCCTCTTCCATCGGGTAGAAGATACAGGAGCCTGAGGGCACTTACCACCAGGCTTAAGGACAGCTTTTATCCCACTGTGATAAGACTATTGAATGGTTTCCTTATACAATGAAAT
>JARFYF010000051.1:12447821-12461109 GCA_030265395.1 Rhina ancylostomus | reverse complement strand
ATCTCAGTTTTAAAAGGACAACCCTTTATTCTGAGGCTGTGCCCTCGGATCCTAGACTCTCCTACTGATGGAAACATCCCCTCCACATCCACTCTATCCAGGCCTTTCAGCATCTAGCTGAATGACACCGTGATAGCTATATGACAGCACATAGCTCTCACAAGTTTGCAAAAATAATGGGTGACTTAAGTGGTAGGATATGGTGGAGGGGGAGGTGGACACCTGATTTGAAAGAATTTCATGGACAGCGATAAGTATCAGAAAATTTAGCAGGTGGCATTGATCTGAAAGCCAGGAGTGCCCTCCACATAAATTAACATAACGATTTATTGGTAGTGTGTGAATATTTGTATACATCTGGAATGCAAAAGAGAGAGTTTTTATCTGCTGGTTGCTTCGGATTCCTGATGCTCCTGATCTTGCATTTTTTCCATTGTTTTGTCAACTTCTGTAATGCTTTCTAAAACAAAAAGAAAATATCTCGATGCATCACTGGTAATGTTTGTCATGTGACTTCGTACCAATTCATACAGGATGGATCAACATTACTTCATAGCAGAACAAAGCAACATAAAAACTTCCCTCTGTAATAATTTAGTATTCAAACTTGTGCACTAAACATCCTTCTCTATGTGATATAATTCTTGGATCTCGTTAATAATATGGTACAACAAATTCTGAATTCCTGGTCCACAGCAAAAGTCTAAATTCTATGTAAATAAACCTGACCACTTGAATATGTCCAACTCTGAATGCTCTTAACTTGAGTGGGTTAAAATAACTTGTTTAAATATTCACATTACAAATAGCATTTTAACTCATTTAATATTCTGAGCCATTCAGACTTATCAACCACAGAAGACCATTCAATTCCAATTTTTATCAAATTATTTTTCCCTAAATAATGTCACAAGAAATTTGCTAAATGCTTATAAATGAAATATGCACAACTACAACTGCCAGCTTTTTCTCCTAATGCAAATCAGATGTTGAAAATTCAAGATAATAATGGAACTCAGCATTTGCTATTATTAATGACTGAAGAAATCTTTTGTTAATAATGTTGAAATTAGCTCACTAGTTGGGATTTAATATTCATTGTTTACTTCAAATCATGCAATTGCAATTTTAAACATGTCTCAAAATAGCTGTGTGTGGAGAGGAGTATATGCTTTACATTTCTGACTTTATCTGATGGCCAGAAACCATGGCTAGCAAGCTGACACTTATGCAGAGAATCAGCAGCTAGCTGCAGTGCATGGAGCAACACGATCTTTTCTTCCACACCTGCGCAATTTAGCGCAGAAGTCAGGAATGTGCTGGAGGTCAAATGTGTACACATCTGGAACAGAGTGCCTGAGGGGTAATGGTGGCGGAGACTCTTGCAGCATTTAAGAAATATCTAGATGAGCATTTGAATCACCAAGTAATAGAAGGCTACAAACAAGTGCTGGAAAATGGGATTAGTATACAGGTTTTGACCAGTTTACAGATGCCCGACTTGTGTACAGCCCATACATACAAATAAGCATTTGGGAGATCAGAGGGATGGATTTGCTGGTTGCTGTGGGTCTGCAGGCATCTTCTATCATGTTGGAACTAAGTTTGCAAACTTTGCGAACATTTCTAATGTGCGAACTGTTTGGGTTACAAATGGAACACGGGAGTGGAACCCTATTGTAACCTGGATAGATGAACTTTATGCACCAAAGGGCCAGCTTTTGTGCTGTAAGACTCTTTTGAACTATTCACATTTTTTGGATAATCATTTCAATAAGAACCTGTGAAAAATATTTTATATTCTAAGGCCATTTATTCAGGTATTTTCTTAAAACTTGCAGATGTAGATACAGCAACATAAGAATGAATTGGAATCAATGGGAAATCTGAATTAGTTTTTAAAACTGACCTCCTTGTACTGTTGCAGTGAAAATCTCCAACTTTTTGCTGGAAGCTTAAGGAAGAAAGCCCATCAAATCTATAAGTAGACACAGAGTGTGCATGATCCCAGAATTTGAATCCGAAGAGGATTGTTATTGCACATAGGTCATTGTGATTTCATTTCCTGTGCTTTATTGCTCTATTTTATGGGGGAATAAAATAGTCAAAGTCCAATGTGTTTCATATGCTGTGAATGATGGAGTGCTAAGGTGTATTGTAATTAGCAATGTTACCCAAACTGCAGCAGCATTAAGCAGTAGATAAAACAATAATGGATACCTGGGACACATTGTAAGACAGTGAATTACATCATAAACTGTGCAAACTAAGTGAGAGCTCCTCATAATTAATGTCTGCCCCATGAGATTTCATTATAACTGTAAAAGCACTCCCTGGTAGCCATGCATATTTTACTGGATTTTCAATGTAATTTTATTTTTGTTTTCATCAAATTGTTTCCCTTCATTTAAATTTGCTTCAGCTGCTTTTGTGAGCACTTTTCTTATGGGATAACTTATGAAGTGATGCAATAGTAAAAGATGAGATATTGAGTGACTGAGTAATTCATTGAATTATCTTTTTGTTGCTGTAGTGGAAAAGATTGTTTGCATTTTTAAGCTGGGGTCCAAATGGTTTGGAAGAGGAATGATTTTGGTTATATATTCTGATGGCACAATATTGCTGAACAACTTTTTTGCTTTCTCTCCTGAAATTTTGTGCTGAGGCAGTCCTTTTGGCACATTGACCATGCAGTCAGCTGCCATTCTTCACATGTGAACAGACACTGAATGACAGGGAGCTATTAAACCACGAGAGCACCACGATTAAGCCTATTCCCATAATCGGCCAACTTTCCACCATCCTGCAAACAATCCAGAGCAGAAGTTCCGCCTCATTGTTCCAACCTACCACACTGCTTAGTAAGATCAGCAAGTTTGGATCTCAAGACCACAGTATGCATTGGCTTGACTTGTCACTCTTTCAAGCAGCTGGCTTATTGATCAGGTTCCAAGTCTGGCTGCTTCTAAGTAGAATGTGTTACTGGCTTTCCGCGTTATTGACATAAAATTGTTTTTTTTCAAGCAATTTAATAGGCATTCTTTTCCTTAAAAGGCAATTTTCTTTTACTGGTTACTGGTCTGCTGCTTGCTTTTCTTCTCTTTTGATGGACCCTTCTGCAGATCATGCATGACTTGCATGGAGGTATAGGGAAGGGCCCTGCTGTTTACCTTTAGGCTATGACCACCAGAAGGCAGTGTTGCAAAGATCCCTGTTGCTGGACTTCAGATAAGCACCACTTGTGACCTGTAATTCTGCAGGCAGAGATGAGTGAGACATCCCATCATGTGTGACTGCTCTCCCTGTGTACTCCATTCATTTTCCATTCAACAAAGAGTTAATTGGTTTCAGCCAGAAAATTGTAAACCATCAAATTCTGCTTTTCTCTTTCAGGATATAAGTAATATGAAGATATTATTTTGACACTCTGCAGCAGTAATGCACAGATTAAATTCCTTGTAGTTAGATTAAAAGAAGAAACATTAGATTAAGATCGTCACATTTTCTAAATGGAATGAAAGATTTACACAGAATGTACATTGAAACATGGTAGTGCATAAGGAAAGCAGCCTTGGGTGATGGTTTCAGCTTTTAGTGAATGATTAGATTCAAGGTTCTTGATCTCTTCTTGTGTAATTGGCGAAATGGCTACTATTAGAAATGAAGGTGGATTTAGAGGTTTTGAAGCACCCTAGAGCTTAGCAACATCCTGATGATTGCATTTCAGAAGAATCTGTTTAATGCAATTATGCTTCTGATGCTTTTTTTAAAGTTCCCATCACCCATCAAATTAGATGTTGTACCAAGCTTTGTTTAATCAAAGGATTCATCATGGGGATTAATGTGATTTGTGAGAGAGGTGTGGAATTTTCAAATTTTGAAGTAATTTAGTCTAAGCATTTTTAACCTATTTTTCAAACCATTTTGTTAGTATGCATTCATCCAACACCACACCCTTACAGTTACTAAATGCAATATAATTCAAAAAGATAAAGCAGTTGTTCTTACAGATGCACTATATTTCTAAGTTCAAAGAATAATAATGTATTACTCTCCCTACCTTTAAAATGGTTGGCATGCCATTTCTATTGGGTAGGATGCAGCTGTCGATTTACAGTTGTATCTGATCCTTTTTCCACATGCACACAATTTCTCGTAAGCATTATTGGGTTATCAGGAGTAAGAAGTTTCTGTGATTGAGAAAAAAATCTGTGTACGAGGGACATTGCAGTTATTGTGATCTGTTTCCTACCAGAGCAGAGCCTGTGCCTGGGTTTTCAATGTCCAAACACGGTGTCTTCTCAAAGCTTTTCTGAATTGCAGCTGTCAGTGCAATCCATGGAACTGTAGCACTCCTGTTACACAGAACTTGAGACAAATTTACATAATCCCTGCATGATTCTTTTCAAATGGTTCCCTGAAATATTGGAAGGAGATGTATGCTCAATCCTATATTTTAGAATTTAATTTTAAAATATTTTAAAATAAAAGGCACTGTGCAACAGAATGGCAATCAGCCTTATCCACAACATTGCCTGGGATGGAGCATTTCAGTTATGAGGAGAGACTGGAGAGGCTAGGTCTGTTCTCCCTGCAGCACAGGAGGTTAGGAGGGGACATAATTAAGGTATTTAAAATTATTAGGGGTATAGATGGAGAAGACTGAAGGATTCTTTTCCCCTTATCAGAGGCAAATAAAACTATAGATTTAGGGTAAGGGGTAAGAGATTTGGAAGGGATCTAAGGGGGACCATTTTCACCCAGAGAGTGCAAGAACCTGGAATGCACTGCCAGAGAGAGTGGTGGAAGCAGAGTTGTCAGCATCATTTATGATCTAGATGAGCACCTGAATCACATAGGCATTGAAGACTACAGGCTAAGTGTTGGAAGATGGGATTAGTACGGATGAGTACCCAGTGGCCGGCATGGATGTGGTGGGCTGAATGGCCATGCTGTATGACTCTGTGATTCCCAACTCATTCATGCCTGAGTTTGCAATGGCCCAGGCTTCACAATAGGGTGACACAGTAATGGGTTTGTTGCCCAAAAGGCACAATTCGGTCCCTAGATAAAATAGGGTGAGGATCATCAGCACAATTAACATCTCAACTTACTGGGTTAGTAAATGAAGTCACTCTTTTCTCATCAAATGCTAATTTTATTTTAAGAATTACTATTGATCCATCAAGAATTGATATCAAGGAAGAAAACAGAAGGTGCTGCAACTGTCAATCAGCAGCTGAAGATGGAGAAACAGAATGGCTCAATGCGGAACCTTCATTGGAATGCTTCCAAATCTCACTATGTTGCAGAAAATTTACAGAACAGAAACATACCATTCAGTCCGCCTCGTCTGTCTGTGCCTGTGCTCTGAACACCTTCTGTGCATATCTCTCCATTCCTTTCTTCTTTGTAATTCTCTAGCTTCCCTTTGAATCCATCACTGAATTTTGCTTTAATTTTTGGTAGTGAGTTCCACACTCCAGCTACACTCTGGGTAAAAGAAATTTCTCCTAAATTCCTTAATGGATTGTTAACTTTGGTTTCTCTGCTTCCAACGCTGATAAATCTGACGTGCTTTTTCAAACATTTTGTGTTCTGATTTTGTACTCCTGTATTTTAAATACTTTTCAGTAGTAGAACCTCGCTCTAAATCTTCTCATCCAGTTGAAGGAAAGGTAACCAGGTGATAAAAGAAAAAGTCCAAATTCTGAAAATGAGAAATAGAAATATTATGTTGTAAATGTTAAAGCAGCATCTGAAAAGCACACAAAAATATTAACTTTTAGTCCCATAGATTTGGCTCAAAAAAATGAATCTGTGTTTTCATTGCTGTATATTTCAAGCAATTTCTTTCTAAATTGATAACTCAATAGGTCCTGCCACAACACTCTGGGCATTCTTAAAGAATTAAATGTAAAGATGATGAAACCTTTAGTCAAAGTCTAGTAGTATTGGAATGCCTTTGCATCAGAGATAAGTATAGCTTTAAGAGAAATTGTACTATAGTTGAGATCTTTGTTAGGAAAGGCTTTAAGGGTTATGGAACCAAGCCTGGTAGATGGAATCAGCACACAGATTCAAAGGGTTGAATGGTCTTTTACTGGTCCAGTATTTGAATATACTATCGCTACAAGTGAGAGCAATCTATTTTAAAAACAAAGCCCATCATTCTGTTCTGGATAGTTTCTGATCAGGAGCCTGGAGATTTTTCTTTAGTTTTTCCAGTTTTCTCACTGAACAAATGAACTATGATTAAAACAGAGGCTCTATTTATTTATCAATTTAAAATAACCTGAGAATAAGCACACATTAATGGCAGCAGAATGGGGTGCAGAACATTCTTGTCCTTATAAAGCAGTCTGTCGACTGATTTGCAATGAGAAGTGCCACAGACAACATAGAAATTCTAGTCCTCTGGAGATTGAGAATTTGATAGTTTGCTTGGGTAGCAAGGAGTTAGTTTCAATTGCGCTCAAAAATCAGACCATTTGAAACACATCAAACCCTAAGCATCACTAAGTGGATGTTGAACTATATCTTCTGAGTTTTGAGTGCAATTTTGAACTATATCTGAGTTTTAAGAACAGCAGATTTTCTGCAGCATTGGAAGAAGAAGTAATGAGTTCCTCTTCTCAAATACATTTTCTCCCATCTAGATGGACACAGGCAGCAATTTCACCTCCAAGTTGGACACGTTGCTGGCTTTGAAATATCATTACCAGGTGCTAAATCCTGGGACACCCCACCAAACAGTGCTGTGGAACCACCATCGTCAAAAGGGGAGGTAGTCCAAGACAGCGAACATTCTCATCGGCACAAAGATGGGCAATAATTGTTTTCATATTTTCCTATGACATAGGAAGAGATCATTCAGCCTATCGAGTCCATGCTGGCTCTCAGAACAATCCCATTGGTCCCATTCCCCATTTATTTCCCTGCAACTTATTCTCCCTCACCTGCCCATCAACTTCCTGCTGATTTCCTATTACCCACCTATACTAGACATAATTTACATTAACTAGTTTACTTACCAACCTACACATGATTGGGATATGATAGGAAATCAGAGCACCCAGGAAATGCACAGACTCCACACACTCAGCACCAAGGTCATGTTGCTGGAGATCTGAGGCAGCAGCACTAACTGCTGCACCAATGTGCCACCCTTGGCTACTGATGCTTATGTTATCTAAAATGAATTTAATTGCTGGCAAGAGTACAAGGGTAGAAAGTTGATGATGAGTACTGCCAAGTTGTGGAAGTGAGCAAAAAGATTTATATTTATTTTGCAGAATTACCTGCATGTTTACTTTTGTTATATTGTTATTTGTAATGGCAGTAGGATTACCTGCAGCCAAAATGCTGCAGCCCTCTCACATCTGGTCGTGATTGCTGGTGGACAATTGGGTTAATGGGTAGAAGAGGTTCCAAGAATACTTCCGTTCTCAGCAACAGCAGGGCCCGATATCTGAGTGTTAAAGGCAAGGCTAAAGCATTGCCAACTACGTCCAGGCAGAGGTGGTATGTGGCTGATCGATATCAGCTTCCTCCTGAGATACAAACATTGCAGAAGCCAGTGTTCAGCCAATTCTGTTCACTTCACAAGATATCAAAAGATGGCTGAGAGCACTTTAGAGAGCAAAGGCTGTGGGACTAGATATACCAGCTGTGATACTGAAGTTCTGCTCTCAGAAGTAGCTGTGTCCCTGACCAGTAAAGGTGCAAGTCTGGCATCTCCCTAACAATGTGGAAAGTTTCCAAGGTATGTCCTCTTCATGAAAGGCAGAACAAATCCAATTTGGCTTACTACAACTCAATCAGCTTGCTCTCAGTCATCAGCAAAGTTATGGAAGGTGTCATTGACGGGACTATCAAGTGACACACTTTCTGAAAACCTGCTCACTGGTACCCAGTTTGGGTCTCACCAGAAACATTCAACTTCCATCCACTTCAGAGCCTTAGTCCAACGTGGACCAAATCACTGACTCCTCCAGCAGGACCTCCTGAACCTATTGATTTCAGACACCAAGAAGAGCAGGGTCGTCAACTCTATTCAATCACTGTTAACTGCGGGTTCCCCTCTGGGTCATGCACCATCCTGACTCAGAAGTATATCACTGTTCTTCCATTGAATCTGGCCCTATGTCTTGTAATTCTTTCCCAAGCAGCACTGTGGCAGCTTCAGCAGGATTGCAGTGGTTCAAGAAGGCAGTTCACCTCTTTTTCCCAAGGGCTATTAGGTATGGGCAATAAATCCCAGCCTTGCCAGTGATGCCCTGATACTGAGAATGAATGAGTAAACAAGCATCCCTCCCCCTTCTGTACTGGTGAAAATCACTTGATGATATAAATCAGAGAGAAAAATGATGGTACTTTGTGCTGAAGCCACAGTGAAACATCACTGTCATATGAATCATATTTCCTGTCTCGGTACAAGTGTTTCCATTTGAGTTGTCACAAAACGAATCAGTTGCTTGTTAGTTCATTCTGCAGCCAGACACATCAAGGCTCTAAAAGTTACGTAAATTCCTGCACTTCAGCATGGTCCTTCTTTGTACTATACAAAGCTTTCATCCATAGTTCCAGCAACCCAGTGTGACTCCAATGCTGCCTCCATAACAAACCAGTGGCCAGTGATTACAGGCCAGCCAGTGCTAAAAGTATTTTATTGTGTATCCTCCTAGCTGTCTTCTCAAGGCTGCCCTATCTTAGTGGTGATTTTTCGCACCCTGTGGTGAGCTGCCACCTCCACTATCTTTTCACTTCACCCTGACTTGTGATCTTGCATGTCTAGTGACTGACCACAGGCAGTTCTGTACCAAAACTACCTTACTTGCAGGGTCCATATCTGGTTTAATGAATGAGCGATGACAAATCAAGTGAAGATGTGAATCCTATTCATTGCATTCCCCCTAACCAGGGAAGGTTGCAATTCTTGCTGGTCTGACAGGAAGAGATAGATGCAAAACTTGGTGTGTTGAGGAAAAAGAGGAAATGCAAAGTGCCCACTTCTACTGCAGCCTGTTAATCAGAGGAGGTGATGGGAAGTGGGATGAGAGGAGGATTATAGAAGAGGATACCTTCATCTTCGATGTCTTCCAGCCCAGTGCTGCCCACTCTGATGGCCACATCTTGATGAAGAGGGGCATTTTGTTCATTGGCAGAAAATCAGATTTGACGGTCTCCCTCGAATGATGAGTAGAGCAAAGTTCATCAGTGAATATCATGCAGTCTCTATTTGGTTGATGTGCATGTCTTTGTGAGAACTTAAGAATTAGAAGCAGGAGTAGACCCGTCATGCCTGCTCTGCCATTCAGTATGATCTTTTACCTCAGTGCCACGTTGCTGCACAAACATCATTATCCCTCGAATCTCATAATATCCAAAAATATTGATCATCATCTTCAGTAAACCCAATGACTGGGCCTCCACAGCCCTCTTGGATGAAGAATTCCAGTGATTCTCTATTCTCTGCATGAAGTAATTTTGTTGATCCTGAAGGCTGTCCCATTATTTTGAGATTGATCGCTGTACATTGCCCCTATAGCTGATCGGAGGATCAGGTGCATTGTTAATGGCATGTGTGAGGGACTAGGCTACAGGGAAATAAAAAGTGGAATGGGATTAATGAAATTGCTCTGAGAACCAGCACAGACTTGATAGGCTGAATGGCCTCATAGTAAGGAGTCATGAAAAATAATGAACAGGCAGCAGGAATTTGAAGTGCTGCCTGCATCATGTCAGCTGAGCATGAATTAATTTCAGACTATGATACCCATGTTGCTTTTGGGGTCTCTGAAACTTGACTCCCTTTGACTGAAATGGCAGTTGCCAAGAATACCCGGGATATTTGGCCAAGGAGACAGACAATTGCGAGTAAAAACATTTGTTTGTGATTTTGTGTCTGGCGTTTAGAATTGCTAAGGAAGATAATGATGCAATTAAAGAAATATGTGTGTGGTCATTTAAACCTCTCAACTGGATTGCTATTGTGACTCTCACATGCAAGTTTACCACCAGTTTTATCTGCTGAAGCCAGACTTGTCTGTTTGAACTATTGGAAGCAATGGTGCAAATTTCAGGGGCATGGCCACAGAAACTCATCCTTCCTTTGAAGAAGTGTATGTACGATCTACTTGCCGTTCTATGTGGCATATTGAAGGCTAATTCAAGTCCCCGTCCTGTGATTTTGTGTGATTTGCAACAGATCCAGTCTCAGTACACGCTGGTGTCAAACAATACTGCATCGTTCCTCCCATAATTCTCAATCTTTTTCACCACACTGCTGCAACTCACCCCCAGTGTGCTTGCTATTAGAGTGGCTTTAATCTGCAGGACAGATGAGAAACTGTTCAACCCATGTCACCTCCATTCCAGTTTGTATATTTATCTTTACGTTTAGAGGCCAAGCTCAAAGTCATCATCAGCTCATTGACAAAAGCTTGTGAAGAAGAAGACCTTTCACAAAATAAAGGTCTTTTACCAATTTATTCGCAATGCACAATGCTGCCCTCTGACAATAAAGGTTCACAATGAGACTTTGGTCAGAATTCAACCGTACTTTCCAAAATCCCCAATATTGAAACTGTAATGATGTCAGCCTCCAAGACAGGTACTCTGTTCTGAGCTCTGTTGCAATAAGAGATTACCAGTGGACAGAGGATATGAAGACAGAAGAGAATACAGATGCTGGAACCTGGAACAAAAATCACAACGCAACACTGGGAGAACTCAGTGGGCCAAGCAGCATCTGTGGAGGCAAAAGGTGTATATTACATCTATTGTCTCTACAGGTGCCGCTTGACAGGCAGAGGAAATGATTAAACCTCCTTGAAAAAGTACAACATCCCAACTGACTCAGGGAATCTCTGGCCCATGACTACCCAAATGGTGAAGGAGCATTCAGGGGTGGTGAGAACCTCAAGAAGCTTGGGCAGCATGTGAGGCCTAACAGAAACAGCAAGCAGATGGACAGCACCGACTCTCATTTTGCTCATCCTATATTGGCCTCATCAGCCACTGCAAAATCTACAGAATTGGAGTGGAAGCATGTCATTCTTAATCACAAGGGACTGCCTAAGAACGAGAACGATAGTATGCTTTGTTGAACAAAGACACACACAAAACCGAGTCACCTTTCATTTTCTCAATCTTAATAAGGTGGTATTATCTCTTAATTGTTATTACACAGCAATCTAATTCTTTGAAAGCTGGAAATGCAAGCTGAGCAGGATGCCATTCTGTGCAAATTTGAAGTAAATAGCATTACTCTCTCGTTCTCGTACCGAGCTAAGTGTAGAGTGTTTCTTTCTGGTTATAACCAATGAACCTGTCAGGGCAACATCAGATTCGATACATTTGCAAGGCAGGGTTGTGACAAATAATAAAAAAATCCTGCATAAATCAACTCGCTCTGATTCCCCCTGAGGACTTTCAGGACATGGTAAATGGGCAGTATAAAAGAGAAAAAGGCCTTTATCATGATAACAGACTTGACCTCACTCTGTGAGATGCATCGCAAAACAGGGGAGCTGAACACCAAGTATCTTAATAGTTGGTGTCGGAACATTAGCAAGTCATCTGGGACAAGGTCATTCTACCAGCCCCAGGTTTTCCCAACGGACTTCTGCGGATGATGAAGCGATCAAAGCTGAATGCCGGTACATCATCAGAACCTCATTACACACACCATTTTGCGTACACAGCTGCTGCAGCAGCATTAGAAAACTCGGATCTAAATTCATTAGAATTCTCGTTTGACTGTCTTTTCTGTCTTATTACTGAAAGAATGCTGGAGCATGCAAGCCAGTTTGCATCTGTCCCTTCCTTGCTCCACCATTTATAATCCCGTCCATTTAACGGACTATTTAAGTAGCCTCATCAAGGCACCAGGGTCAGTCCTTTCGTGTGCATTAGGGGTTGACATGCTGTAATGTTGAGCTAGTTGTGATTTCATGGACATGTTTATGAAGATTGATACAACCAAGGTTCAATGTTAACTTTTTACTGTCACTGGCTGCATTAGCATGGTTCTGTATTGGTTTCAGCATTGATTTATGAAACAGCTGCTGTATGGTAGAGACATCATACCAGCCCTGTTACCTTCTGCCACAGACATTAGACAGCACAGCCATAAGAGATTCAAGCAATAACTATAATCATGTTCATAATAATCTTCCTCCTGGGCTCCCCATCGATTTGCTGTGTCTTCAGAGACGGCAAGAAAATACTTGTGACAATGAGCCTCTCCAGTGTTTTTCCACTGAAGGCAATTGCAACAGAAGGTTATCACTAATACTAATGATTGTCACATGTGCACACTGTGTTCCTCAATCAGATAGAGAGAGCTTTGAAGCTATATTAAATAGTGGTTAAAATTGAAATTGAGAGTGGGTGATATGAGCAGTACGTATACTAACAATGGGCAGATTTGGCTAATATTTTACATGGCAGAGTAAACATGTGTTAAGCACAAGAAACTGATTTGTGTTTCAGATCATTGAACAGTTGAATGCAGTAGTCCCTCTTAATAATTGAAGTTAAAATGGAGGTGGGAAGGAAAGAAGGTTCAGTGCTGTGACATGGAGCATTATTCCACCCTTGCTCCCTCAAGAGTGCTCTCTCTGCATGTGTCTTTGAAATGGTGTTAATAACTGAGCTGTGTGAACAATGCTATAGCTTTCACTATTCTTAGAAATGATGGCTAACCTTGGTGAAAATAAAAAGTCACGTGCATGTTATTGTGTGATCCCCATTGGTGCGTGGCACATTTTAAAGAAGTCTCCTGCAGTAGATGGAACAGTCAACCATTGAAGTTATCAGCTGTCTGTATAAAAAGATACTATCTAATAAATTGTATATTTTGTCGGGTGGGTGTATAGTATCGTGTGAACTGTACTGGCTGTTAATATTTGTAAAATTGCTCCCACTATGACTTTGCTTACTAAAGCCCACCTGCTTTTTAGGACTACTTCCACCCATCCCCTTTTGTTATATAATTCAACATGTCATTGTATTTCAATTCTGGCACAAGGCCAATGGGGTGTTTTGATTCAGTTCATTGTCTTGTTTTACACTTAAAATATTCCATCCTCTCAGTTTTTATTGCCTTCCCTTGGTTTCCTGATTTGGATGAAGTGTTAGACCATAAGATATAGCAGCAGAATTAGGCCATTCGGCTTGTCGAATCTGCTCCACCATTCGGTCATGGCTGATTTATTTTTCCCTCTCAACCCCATTCTCCTGCCTTCTCCCATAACCTTTGACGCCCTTACTAATCAAGAAC
>JARFYF010000051.1:12424690-12438583 GCA_030265395.1 Rhina ancylostomus | reverse complement strand
CCCCCCCCCCCCCCCCATTGCACTAAATGATAGTTTTCTCCCTCCCTTGCCATATCTGGCAGACCTCTGCTGAGGTGTGGTTTCACAGGCATCCATCATTATCTGTGTTACACAGAGACACTGGAATAAGAGTTTAAAGCCTCAGGATGATTGGAGGCTTTTTAGGTCTGAGTTGAGGAGAAGCTTGGAGTCTTCTATCCTAATATAACTCCCGTTGTTCAGTCGACAAATAGATTCGAGATTGAAATTGATTTTTTTGGGCAGAAGAGAACTCAGGGATGTAAAGCTAATCTGGGAAAATATAGTTGATGTCAAAGTTCACTTATGGAATGGCAGATCATGTTCTCTATTGAACCTGATCTCAGACCTAAAAAGCCAAACAGATGGTGTTTTGTGACAATCCAATTGTTTCCTGGTCACCATGATTGAGACTGATGTTTATTCCATTTTTATTTCATTTGAATTCCCCAGCTGCCTTGATGGGATTCAAGCTCATGCCTCCAGCTCAATAGCACAGACCTCTGGATACTGGTCAACTTCCTCTCTCTGCTATCATATCCCATTGGTCCATGCCACTGTTTATGGCTCAAACTAGCCTCTTCTCACTCTACTCTGTCCAACTCCATTAATGCATCCTTCTGTTACTTTCATTGTCCTTGATTTATCCAACTCCTGTTAAAGGTGCCACTCCATGAATTAGAGTTCTGAATTCCAACCAATCTCTTGGTAAAGAAATTACTCCTAAATTCTTTGCTGAATTTAGTACTGAATGCATTATATTTGTAGACATTTATAGTTGGACTCCTTGTCATGTCTACTCTATGTCATCTCTACATTCATCCTGTTAATCTGCTTCAGAATTTTAAAGACCTCAATGAAGTCACTCCTCAGCATTGACTTTTCAAGAGGAAAGAGCCTATTCAGTCAGTTCACAGTTCTGGTGCCATCCTTGAAAATTTCTTTGTCCCTTCTACACTGCTTTTATATCCTTCCATTAATGCAGAGGCCAGAAATGTACAGTTCTTCAATTTCAACATAACGAACTGAAGAATGGCAAAGTAGTTTTAGAAAATGCACCCCACTGATCAGCTGGTCTTTTGGACCTCCCTAGAAGATCTGAGAGAAACTGGATATTTTTGTGAAGTTGATGGCTGGAGAGCAACATTCCGACTAAAGGTTTGAAAGCAAGTCAAAAGGTTGCACTTTCAAAGCTGAGGTGCATCTATAAAGGCTGCTCACAGGTAGGTAGCCTCGGGTTGGGTCACTTCATTAATTCTGTCTATCTGAGGCAGGAACTGTCTTGCCATCTCAATAGTTGCAGTTTGTACATTCAGCCCAGTCCATTGCACTTTAGTATGTACATGTTAGTGCATTGCTTTTAATTTTAGGCTTCAGGAAAATATGCCTGACAACCTTTGGCTTTTCATGAGGATTGTTTTGCAATGGTGATTTAAGTATGATGTCTGAATTTTGAGGCTATTATATGGACAACATGGTGTGGGTAGGGTGAGGAGGCTAAATTAAATACTAGAAAAGGCAGGGTCATTACTGAAAGGAAATGCTTTCCTGCAGATTCACATTTCGTCTGTTTCTTTTGTCGTTCCCTTGACTTGCTTCCACTCCAGTGCTATGGATTTTGAGTGGCTAATGCGAGACCCATACACTCTGCCAAATAGGGTAGACTGAGCCATAGTGTTCTGCTTCCACCGTTTATTCTGGGTTTCTGCTACTTCCCAGCGAAGATACTCAAGGTTTTCAGTATATCATACATATCGTAGTGTGGGTCAGGTTGGTATGCTTCAATGAATAAGTGAGTGATGACTTGGAGTTTGGTCGTCAAACATGCACTCGTTCAAGCATGGTCTGTGTAATCCAGCTCAATGACTGAAGTTGGGGTGATCTTGGTTCTGGTGAGGAGGCAACATAGGTTGACAGTTTTTACATTTGTCCTGTAGATTAGCAGCATTCCAGCAGAAAGACTGAGGTGCAACAAACTCTAACTCTGGCAGCACAGGTTTGCAGGAGTAGAAAGTATGACTGCCTCACCCAAGTTGGTGCTGTCCATGTCTGAGTTCATGTACGAATGGCCATCCAAGCCAGGAGTGTCCTCTCTAAACAGCCAGACTTTCACTTCCCAGCAGACATCACAGGATAATGTTCAGGAGCAGCTGACTTTGTTGTTTTATTACAGATGCCTTAAGATAGAAATCCACTTTAGGTTTTTTAAACATCACAAGTAGTCCTTGTTTAACATGAGAGCTGCAATTCAATCTCTGGATTCAGATGATGGTGTAATCAACTATTGCCATTTTTGACATCATGTGGTATCTCCCAATTAAATTACAGCCTTGTTACATTCTCCTAATACATCAATTATATTCTTCCATATCCATGCAACATTTGAAGAATTATTTAATTTGTTCGAAATGAAAGAATTAATCTCAGTGATTGACAGTTTGATCCAGGCTACACCATCTACATTCTTATTACTTCTTGTTAAAATTTAATTTGTTGTGAATTTATCTGCATCTCATATGAATAAAAGTAACTTAACCTTGTGTCCCAGAACATTAAAGGCTGCTTGTCAATGTATGCTGCACAGCTGAAGTAATCCAGGTCCCATGTTTTCTTTGTACTCTGATTCTTTCCTTTATGACTTCTCTTGATGCTGAAGTAAAGAAAGTATATTTTCGATCGTATATAGTGTGCCATGTATGCAATCATTTCTGAACCTCCCTCTGTCATTTCATAAATTATGCAAGCAAAATATTTGTGTAGCAAAAATGAACATAACCACTTGTTTGCAAAAATACAAACAAAACTGTATTGAACAAGTCACCTAATTGAAAATATGTTATTGAGTTTCCCTACAGGTAAACCTGTGAATTATGACTTGTATGGTAAGTTGATGGGGTCAATACCTCCTTGCACTCCTAGTGGAGTTCTTCTAAATAATGAAAGAGTTTGCTGGAAGGATGTGTAGAATGAGCACTTTGCCAATTGGTTTGGAGTTGGTGGAAAGTGGTTATGGACTCAGTGAAAGTGGTTAAATTATGTCCAAAGGGACTGTGTCACTCATTAACTGACTCCTGTTTTCTGGAAGCCTCTTTTTGCAGGACTAAGTTCTGGTTAATGTCCAGTTTCAATAAGCTTTTAATTTTGTTGGAATATTTAATCAGTGAAGAAAGATTCAGTGAACATAAGCTGGTGGTGTACTCTCTGTTCATACAGTGCAGCTGTAGAATGTTGTTGACTGTGAATGGGAGAGAAATATATGCAAGCCTGAATACATATAAAATGCTATCCTGGAATCAGTTAGTTTGAAGCTCTTGTATGCCATTTGTTTGAAAGGAATGAATTGGCATTGGCAATTAGCAACTAACAGCTGCTGCTGCTCATGCCTGCTTAACAAAAAAAAACAAGCATTCACAAAGAATTCGATAACAATCAAAGGAACTGAATAATGCAGAATAACATAGAGCATTACAGAAGTTCAACTTCACTGCAAACTCTTAAGTTTCATTTACTACACTTGGATTTCCGGAAGGCATTGGGTAAGGTGCCACATCAAAGTTTACTGAGAAAAATAAAAGAAAAAGAAAAATAAGTGTATTGGGTAACATTGGCATGGATAGAGGTTGGCTGATTAACAGACTAGACATAAATGGGTCTTTTCTTAGTTGGCAACATGTAACGAGAGGGGTGTTGGAGGAAATTAAAGGTGGGGTCTCAAGATTTTACACCTTATATAAGTGACCTGGATGAAGGCACCAAAGATATGGTTGCTAAATTTGCTTATGATGCAAAGGTAGCGTGTGAAGAAAGCAAAAGGAAGCTAAAATATAAAGGATAAATGCAGGATAAGTGTGTAGGCAAAAATCAGGCAATTACGAGGGGTTTGAGTGCAAAGGGAGAGGGATTATGTTGTATAAAACATTGATGAGTCCACATCTGGCAAATTGAGCATTATGCAGGAAAATGTGAACTGATGATTTTGGCAGGAAATATATAAAAATATATTATCTAAATAGTGACAGACTGCAGAGATCTGAGGTGCAAAGGGATCTGGGCATCTTAGAGCATAATTCTCAAAAGACTGGTATGCAGTTACAGCAGGTAATTAGGAAAGCAAATAGAACGGTATTGTTTATCACTCGGGGAGTTAAATACAATAGGAGAGGGTTTCTGCTTCAGTTATATCGGGCAGTGGCGAGACTACATCTGGAGTACTATGTACAGTATTGACCCCCAATCTAAGGATGAATGTAATATATTGCAGGCAGTTCAGGGAAGGTTTTACAATACTAATATCTGGAATGTGCTAGATTGACTTATGAGGAAAGGTTGGATGAGGTAGGTTTGTATCTGCTGGAGTTGAGAAGAAAGAGTGTCAATTTGGTTGAAGCATGCAAACTTTTGAGGGATTTTGACAGGATGAACACAAAAGAATATCTCCTCCTATGGGAGAATTTAGAAAATCAGGAGTTACCCATTTCAGAGACAGATGAGGTAGAATTTTTTTTCTCTGATTAGGTTGTGGGTCTTTGGAATTCTCTTCCTCCAAGTGAGGTAGAAGCAGAGTCTCTGAATATTTTTAAGGCAGGTTCTTAAGTAAAAACATAAATTGCCGGACACACTTGGGTCAGGCAGCATCTGAGCAAATTGAAACAGTTGGTGTTTCTGGTCCAAGACCCTTCATCAGGATTAGGAAGGGGAGAAAATATGTTAGCTTTCAGCATCAGAGAAGGTGAGGGAGGTAGGGAGGGGCGGGTAGAACAAAGGGAGTATCTCTGACAGGGCGAGACCAAATGAGTTAATGTCACAGCTGGAACCACATTATATTTATTTGTCTGTTATAGTGAGGCTGTGGGGTATGTCCAGCACGTTGGACTAGATTGACAGAAGAAAAACTGAGCCAAAATAATGTTAGCCAGAAGTTGCAAGTTATTATACAGAAAGAGTGAGTAATCTAAAGCTGGAGGATTTCATACTGAGTTCAGAAGGCTGCAACGTGCCCAGAAGGAAGTTGAGGTGCCATTCCTCAAGTTTGCATAGTAACAGTGCAGGAGGCCAAAGGTAGGTGGGTCAGACTGGAATGATGAATTAAAATTAGCTAAACCTGATGACATTTCAGCAGGTAAGATTAGCCTTTGAATCAATGATGGGAAAGTTTATGTAAGTGCTCTGGATGCTGGAAATATTCAGCAGCTCAGGCCATACCTGTGGGAGTAGAAGCAGAGTTAATGTTTCAGGTCAAAGATCCTTCATCAGTACTGGGAAGGAGACAAAAGAAGTGAGTTAAGCTGCAGGGAGGGTGGGGGAGGAGGGTTATCTCTGATAGGGTGATTGGGGTGACCATAGTGATAAGCTGTAAATGAGGTTATCCTGGTGAGTGAATGGGAAAGTGAGAACATGGACAAAAGAACCAAGACAGTAGGAATTGTGAAATGCAGAGCAGAAAGATGTGCCCAGCAAATCGGAATGGACACGACCTCCACTCCCAGAGGAAAAAAACACAATGTCACAATGTCACAAATGGACAACTGACACAGATGGAAATTAAGTTACCTGAAGTTGTAGAATTCAATAGGCTGTAATGGAATATGAGGTGCTTTTCCTTGAGCTTGCATTGGGTCTTGGTGCAACAGTACAGCAGGCCAAGTCCGATAGGTCAGAGTGAGATGGGTTGGAGAATTAAAGTGGCAAGCAACAAGAAGCTCAGGGTTGCCCCTGCGGACTGAATGCAGGCGTTTGACAAAGCAATCACCCAATCTGTGTTTGCGTTCTCGAATGTATAGGAGACCACATTGTGAACACTGAATACGGTACACTGGATCAGAAGAAGTGCAAGTGAATTGCTGCTTCACCTGGAAAATGTCTGGGTCCCTGATTGCTGGGAAGGGAAGGGGTGAAAGGACAGGTGCTGCATATGTTGTAGGTGTTGCTCTTGTGGTAAAAAGGATTTGAAGTTTCAGTAGAACCTAAACAATATTGTCATCACTAACATCATCAGTATAACCGAAGCAGTTCCACTATTACTGTGTGTTATTTTTGTTGTATTTTAGAATGTTCTACAAATTGGCTGAATAATTTCAACCATCAGGTTGGAGCATCTGCATTATTTTCCAATGACATTAGCTTTACCAGCTTGCTAATCTCCCCAGGCAGCATTTATCCAGACCTTTTTTGTTCATGATTTCTTTCCATTGGAACCAAAGGGTTTTCTTTTTATTCTTTTTCGGGGATGTGGGAGCACCTGGAAAGGCCAGCATTTATTGCACATTCCTAACTACCCTTTGAGCAGGTCACGGTTAGCCACCACCAGCTGAGTGCCACACTTGGCCATTTCAGGGGGCATTTAATACTCAGCCACACTTCTCTGGATCAGGAGTCACATTCAGACCATAGTCGGTGAAGAGAACAGATTTCCTTCCTTAATGAACCATTTCCTTATGTTATTCTGGTAGTTTTTGTGGTCTTTAGTCATAGTTATTATTGTTGTTCCTAATTCCAGATTATTATTTAAATTAAATTCCACAGGTGCTGTGGTGGGACTTGAACTCTGCTCTCTGGATTATTTGCCCAGCCATCTAGATACAATTCCAGTGCTTTAACCAATGTGCCACTATTACAAAGTGTACAGTGATTAAATTACCAGACAGCTAATCCAGAAACCATGGCACCTGTGGTATTTAAATTCAGTTAATAATCTGGACTTTATAAAACTTACTTATTCATAAAGACCACTAAAATATTGGTTATCAACTGGTTCAAAAATAATCTTCTGACAAGAAATCTGCCATCATAGGGACACAAGAGACTGCAAATGATGGAATCTGTTGCAACACACAAAGCACCGGAGGAACTTAGCAGGTCAGGCAGCATCTATGGGGGGGAAATAGACAGTTGAAGTTTCGAGTCGAGACATCCTTACTTTTGTGACCTGACGCATTGGTAGATCTGGACTGACAACCAATTGAACTGCAGATTTTAAGACAACTTCCAGTAATTGGCAACAACTAGCAAAAAGAGTTACAGATTGTTCTTGAAAAATATAAATTGAGTGGCAGTGAAATAGGATCATTATAGATTCTGATCTTCTTGTATTTTTTGGGGAAGGGTCTTTGAAATATGACTTTTCTAAGTACTCTTTCCAGCAGCAGTTTATTAACATGAATAAGGATTGTTCAGGTCTGTTTGTTTATTGCCTTGTTATTTCTCAGTATTGGAAAACAGCTGATAACTATAAGCGACCCATGCATGCATGTAGCTCACATCCATCTTGAATTGAACATATTCCATTTTTGACCTTTCTGAACAATTGTTCTGATTGCTGGATTGAATTGGTTTCCACATGTGGACAAACAGATGGAACTATTTATCACTGAGAGACACTCTGGGAATTTGGATGTCTTGTGGCTAATACCCCATTTATATTGGGGCTCTAAATTCACACTTGTGCTGAAATTACAGCTTAATAGCAATAACTAGTGAATTATGAAGGACAGGAAAGCTTTCTCTTCCTGGGTTAAAATTTCCAGATACTTTCTTTCCCCCAGAGCAGCACAGCAGGCGATTGGCTTTGCACTGATATAATTAGCTTTGCTTGGTCTAACACCCATTTCTGATCTGTAGCCAACACCAACTGTAAATGAAAATTAGCTCTTTGTTAGTTGTTTTTACAGAAAGTAAAGCATATCTGAGATTGATTACAAAATGGTAGTTTGCTGTGTAGATTCCGATTTTATTCACAGATTAATTGATGTGCAGAGGAAGTGGGTGTCAATGAAATCCTAACAAAGTGAGTGAAACTTCAGCGTTTTGTCATGGACCTCGGTGACATTTTAAATTCATTCTTTGGATCTGAATATCACTGGCAAGGCCACCAGTTGTTGTCCTTCCTTAATTCCTCGCAAGAAGCTGGCAGTGAGCTACTTTCTCATGGATGTTACAGGTTTATGCACTGTTACATCATCATGTATAGTGCCTGTGTGATTTTCTTTCCTAAAATAAAACAATCCATAACTGACATTCCCTCTCTTCCACAACCCTGGCACTAATAATGCTGTAACCCTACTCAATCCTACATGCTAGCATCACCTGAACCCAATTCATCACAGAACCTAGAGCAGACCAGTTATCAGATCTGGTATTTTGTGTGGAGATGTGATAAAGAGGTAATTATAGTTGAGATCTGCAAATCAGTGAGTGCTGGTTTGTTTCAGAACTTCATCCTTGTGACCTGCCTCTGTGCAACATTTCAGGTTAGTGTGATTACAGCAGAACATGATCTCAGGGGACACTGTTTGTACATGGTTCTAGTTCTACCAAAATATTATCCAGATGCAGTAAGTATGTTCATACTGTACTAGTACCAGGCTCCGGTTACGGAATGTCACATCTCCTTGTACAAAGTGTTAGCCGCTCTGAAGCTTCTGTGCAATCTAATATTGCATCACTTGTGTTAATCCTTTTGTTCACTGTAATCCAATTTTTCTTGATCTCATTTTTCTCCCCCAGGAGGTACAAGTCTCGACCCATCTGTGCTGAGCTCCAGGAAGATGTCCTCCGCTGCTATCGACAGTACCCAGACCAGACTCTCAGCTGCTCTGCGTTGGCCAAGCAGTATGTTCACTGCATTAACTATGCCAAACAGGTGAGCACAGTAATACTAGCCACAGAGCTGAAGACAGGCACTTGGGTGGGCAGTGGATGCAGTGTGATATGTTTAGACTTCAGTTAGTTCATTGGTTAGCTCTTTGTAATATCTTTTAACTTCATCATTTAATCAATTCAACTGGATATTTTGAGCTTCTTGACAATTTTGTTCATCTAAGCTCCACCCAGAAGTGTCATCATGTTACAGTAGATTTTTCCTGATGGTTCAGTGCCCAGGTTCATAGGACAAGATCTGATGTGACTGGACTTGCTCACTCCACTTGGATGGTGCACCAGGCGGCTATCTTTGAAAGAATCTGCATTTTTGTAGCAAAAGGCTGGACAATGGTCGTGCTTCCACACAGAATTTGCAGCACAGATAAAAACCGTTCTGTCCAGCTGGTCTGTGCCAACGATTATCTTCCACAAGTGCCTCCTCCCATCTCAACGTCTTCTAAATCTAGCAGTAGCTTATGGTGACAAAGTGTTTAAGTCACTGGTCTAGTCTTTTGATCCAGCGAAGTCACAGGAGCTGGGAATTAAATATATTTGGAATAAAAAGATAGAATTCGTAATGATAATTGTGAAGCTATTGGATTTTCATAACCCTTCCTGCTATTTGGCATCCCAGTCTGGCAAGTATTTTTGACATGTAACTGCCCATTGAAATGGTCTAGCAGCCATGTAGTGCGGGGGCAATTGGTGACAGACAATAAATGTTGGCCCTGCTGGTGAGTTCCATTCTTTGAATGAATAAATAAGGCTTTTCTTCTCTTCTGGTTGCAGCTCTCAGTTCTGGTGCCAGTATGTTTTATAAATACCTCAATGAAATGCAAGGCAGCAATTCCATCAAGTAATTATAGTGTAATGCTGCCTATGAATGCTCACAGAACAAATATATTCAATTAATGCATTAAACTAATTTTCATCTGTTATATTGAAACTATTGAAAGTCTTGTGATGCTATTAGGCAGCTGCACTAAATATCTTAGAGGTGTTGTGATGTAGGTGAAAAAGGCACAGAACTGAGAGTGACCCAAGTGACTGAATGTGTAATGGTGTAATTACTATGGAGGAACAGGAGAAGCAGTTTACTGGGAAACAAAGTGATTGTTACTTAAACAAAAACAGAATGCTCAGGAAATATATGGTAAATTGATCTGTATCGATAAAGAATGTCTATCCTTTATTATTCAATGATCTGTTTATCTTTTCTGGACAAATATTCAGTATTTTTCAAAGCCAAAAGGGAACATCACTGTACAGTCAGTGCCGGTCCTCCAGAAAATTTGCATGTTGTTATCTTGGCAAGAGAGTCTGATTGAAATACTTGAAGGCAGGAAGTTGTGGATCGTTCCTTCTACTTAACCAATTCTCTTAGACAATCCCTCGGGATTGCAAATGATTTGCTCTGGGTCTGAGATGGCTCATGAATTCAATGTGGGAGCTGCATATTTTGCTGTAGATGGGGCAGGTGGTGACCAGGTACATGGTCCTTGAGGTAGTCCACTGCTTACACAGACCTCTATGGGACCCCGAAGCATTCCCTTGAGATTCTCAACACCATTCCAAATGCTTCTTTTCCATCTTAAGCCATTGTGGGCCAGAGATTCCCAGGAGTCAGTGAGAATTTCTTCAGGGGGGCGAGCACATCTTTGAATCTTTTCCTCTATTTGCCCAGTGATCTTTCTTTCAACAACAGAATTCAGAATAGATTGTCTGTTTCAGGAGTCTCATGTCAGGCATGTAAACGAAGTGGCCTACCCAGTATGGCTGACTGAGTGTAACTTGTGGCCTCAATATTGGGAATGTTGGCCTGGAAAAAGACAATGATATAGGTTAGTTTATTCTCCAGGAAATTTGGAGAATTTTGCAGAGACCATATTTTTCCAGTGTCTGGAGATACTTGCTGTAGGTAATCCAAGTCTTAGAAGCATATGGGAGGACAGAGACCACTGTTGCTCTGGTAGACTACAAGATTTATGCACCAACCACACCACAAGAGGTTTGTATTTGTCTATTCAAATACAAATTTCTTACATCTTTTACCTTTACATCTTTACCTGTACATAATTAAACACTTCCTGGAACAAATGATACATGGACCACAAAGGACTAATTCAGTCTCATTGGTTAAGGAGTTTGCCCTGATCACACACATCCCATGTCCTCTGTAGAGGACATTGCATTGTTTTGACATTATACTTATCCAATGTTACAATGCTGAAGCCCACAGAAAGTCTCTGTGCCATTGTAATTGTAATGAACATTCAGCACTGCCTTCAATGCACCAACACCATCTCCAGTAGATGGATGAAAAGGGTACTTGAAGATCAAGACCTCAGACCTGGTTCAAAACTCATGACCTTCTGGACAGTAGTGATTCCTGACAACCTATAGGCTCCAGAGACCTGGACTATCTACAGCAGGTATCTCAATGCACTCAAAAAATCCCACCAATGCTGTCTCTGCAAAATCCCTAATATTAACTGGAAGGACAAGCAAACCATCGTCTGTATGCTCTCCCAAGCCAACATTCCTTGTATCACTCAATCACTCTCAGTCAATTACAATGGGCTGGCTACATCATTTACATGCCCGACACCAGAAACAGACACCCTATTCCAAGCTCTGGCATGGGGGTAGATATCAGGCAGACAGAGAAAAATATTCAAGGATATGTTCAAACCTTCCTTGAGGAAGTGCAACATCCACACTGACTCCTGGGAACCTCTGGCCTATGACAGCTCAAAGTGGATGGTATTGAGAACCTCAAGGCCGTTCATCAGGAGCACACACAAGCCCTGCCTCAGCAGCAGAAGGGGCATGTCACCTCCCAAACTACCCATCTGCATGCCCCATCTGTGGAAGACTGCAGTTTCCACACTGGTCTCATTGGCCTCCTCAGAAACCACAAAACCAGAGTGGGAATAAGTCATCCTCAATGTCAAGAGAGTGCCTAAGATGAATGAGTGGCACCAACAGTTGGTGTTGACAACAAAATCTGTGCCATTGCAGTATTATGGAACCGTGCCAGTTTGTATCTCAGTCCTAACAAGTAAATTTAGAAGTTATTCAAAATAAGATGTGTGTTAAATATCTGATTGCACACAAGTCATGTACTTTGGAGCAAGTGTTTTTACTGAGCAGATAAAGTTAACAAACTATAATTTAAAGAAACATTAGATTAAATTATTTGGAATATCAAGGCTTCCATCTATTTACTCCAGAGTAAGTTTACTCCACAATGTAGAACTCTCATCTCAGTTTTTTTTCTCTGTATCCTGTAATACATTTATTTTAGATAAGATGTTAGGCTGAGGTCTCTTCTGGCTGCTCAGGTGTGTCAATTTCCCATGACATTACTCAAGTTGGAAAAGGAAATTCTCCAGGTGCCCTGTTCAACATTGAGTTTTCAAACCAACACTACTAAAATCAAAATAACACATCATTCAGTCTTTCATTTCCTGCTGTGGGACCTTTACTGGCTGTGCCAATAGCCTGCAATATAGCAGTGACTGCATCAGGAGTAATTGATTGCCTTGAAGCACTTTAGGAATTATGAGGGGGAAGAAAGGCATTGCATATCTGAAAGTTCTTTTACTACTTAATTACTTGCCTATCTCTTAAACATCTTGTGACATATATGCTATTTTGAATTTTAAGCAGCCCTTTCTTGATTTACAATTATTCATTTGTTCACAATTCCTGAAACAGAGAGGCTGCTTTGTAATCATTCAATGCTGTTATTTAAACATTTTGGTCAGATCATCCTTTAACCTTTTCATCTCCATGAACTATTTACTCTAACCCTATATCATCACTTTCAGTCAGCAATTTTTAATTTATTCATTTTTTACGATCTTTGTACCTTTGGCAAGGCCACCAATTATTGCCTCTCCCTAGTTGTCCATGAACAGAGTGCATCTGGAGCCGCATATTGACCAGACCAGGTGAGGATGGTGGATGTCCTTCTCTGAAGTGCCTTGTGAACCAGAATGATTCTTTACAGTGTTATCATTCATCATTACTAGTTACTAGGCTTTTGTAAAGTTCAAAGTTATTAACTTGATTTTAAGTTCGACGTGCAAGGATTTGAACTCTGGGTTGTCAGTCTAGGCCACTGGATGACAGGTACACTAATTTAACCACTATACCACCACCACACCCCTGAATGTCATTCTTGAAGTTGGGTTCCCAAAACTGAACCTAATGTTGCACAATATTTTGCTTAATCTTCTTGTTATTTTTAGAGTGGATGATGAGGCACATTTTGACACCTACATAATTCCAATAACTTTCTGTTCTTGATGTGTGAAGCGCAAATCTTTTTATTGTCTAGGTACCGTTACAAAGTTTCAGAAGTGTAGTGTAAATTGGTTTCTGGATGATTAAAGACTTTTGCCCGAGTTTATCTTTTACTTCCTGCACAAATTTTGTTTTGTGGTTCTTTGCAAAATACTCCTATCGCAACATGGTTTAAGAACAAAAGGGAACAGGAAATGAGGGGAGACCATTCAGCCCATCAAAGCTACAAATATTGTAGATCTGTCAGGATTAAACCATCCATCTACAATCAACGGGCATTTGAGATGCAGAACCGCAGACAGGCAAGCAATAGCTGATAATGCTCCATTACTAACAGTAGCATTGTGTGCCTCTGTTTCTCTTTTTTCCTTCAAGCCACTATTTCTGCCGAGATGAATAAAATATCATAAGGAAAGTTGGGATTGTGACTAAGGCAGGTCAGCCCAACATTGGTCACCCCTCTAAGACACCATTTATACCCTTGGACCACACAAATTTATTTTGAATTTATTTTGTACCGTATTCCATTTGTACCTTAAAGTTGTAGTTCCAATCTAATGAAGAGAAGGAAGCTACAAATATTGTGAGAGAAGGTGGTGCACATTAACAATGTGGTTGTGACCGGACAGGTTCCAGAGGAATTCAGCTTTGAAGTGCTATGTACAGTTTTGGTCACCCTGATCAGAATCGGGTTTATTATCACTGACTTATATATCGCGAAATGTGTTGTTTTGTGGCAGCAGTACGGTGCAAAGACATAAACTTACTATGAATTACAAAATTAAATAGTGCAAACAAAGGAATAATGAAGTAGTGTTCATGGACCATTCAAAAATCTGATGATGGAAGGGAAGGATCTGTTCCTAAATTATTGAGTTTGGGTCTTCAGGCTCCTGTATCTCCTCCCCAATAGTAGTAATGAGAAGA
>JARFYF010000051.1:12351580-12366365 GCA_030265395.1 Rhina ancylostomus | reverse complement strand
GGCTAATCTGATGCCTCAACTTCACATTCCCGCTATATCCCTAAATATTCAAAGAAAATCAGTGTCATCAAACCTCTCCGGCTCTGCTTTCAGCCTACTCAAGGACTGAACATCTGTAGCTCTCTGAGGTAGCAAATTCTGAAGATTTACAACCTTCTCTAGAAGAAATTTCTCCACAACCTAGCCTGAGACATGCAACTCCTTATCCATAAACTAATGACCTCTGGTTCTAGACTCTCTAGTGAGGAGAAACAACCTCTCAGACTCTGGTCTGAGAACAGGGGGGAAAGGTGGGATTGCACCAGTGTAAATTGGCCCTGAAATTCGTCTCTGGTTACTTGGTTATGATGTACCCAAAATTTATTCCATTTAGCTAACCATGTATTGCAAACATGCATCTTTAACAATATTGGGGTTCCATCCTTGGTAATCCCTCAATCACCCACCCTGGGCACACCCTTGTTTTTTAAGTCTCTTTCCCAGATTAGTATTACACGCTGGAAAGATGGTACAAAGCAGGGTTATAGTGAGAGTAGTGAGTAGGATGTATGGAGCTTCAGGGGTTTAGGACAAGTTAAGTAAATAGGGTAGGAAAGTGGGATTGCAACAGTATAAGTGAGGTCATTGACTTTGATAGAGAAAATAGACAAGGGGAGCATATTTCAAATGGTAAGAGATTGAAAACTATTGGTGTTAAGAAGAATCTGGTTGTTCTTGTACATGAATCACTGAAAACTCATATGAAAGTTCAGCAAGCAATTAGGAAGGCAAATGTTATGCTGGCCTTTATTGCAGGTGCATTTATGTGCAAGGAAAAGATGTCTTACTATAATTATGCAGAGCCCTAATGAGATCACGTCTGGAATATTGTATACAGCTCTTGTCTCCCTACCTAAAGTAGGATGTACTTGAGATAGAGGGAGTACAATAAAGGTTCACTGGATTGGTTCCTGGGAAGGGAGATTATCCCATGAGAAAAGATAATGCAGTCTGAACCCCATCTCTCTTGGGTTTATAAGAATGAGATGTGATTTCACNNNGAAACATACAAAACTTATGAGATTTCACAGGGTAAATGAAAGGATGATGTTTTGCCTGGCTGCAGTGCCTTGAACCAGGGGTTGGGAGCTGTTTAGTGTATCCTTACTCCAAAGTCCAATGATAGTGTTGAAGTCCAGGAGAAATCCACATCAGAACACGGCTTTTTCTAAATAACTCATTAACAATGGGGTGGGGAAGGAATTGGGAAGGTTCCTGGAGAATGGGGTTGCAGGAGTTTTCAGAACCTGGCAAGAGTCCACCAACAGGTCACGGAGCAGATGAATCACATGTAAGGACCATCCTCTCGAAAGAGAGTCAATGAATTCTTCCCTTACTCGGTATACCTGAAACCTGATAGTGTCAGAGTTACTTGTCACACCTTATTAATTGGATAAGCAGATGAACAATGGGTTTGGTTTCCTTATTAAGGTACTTTGGTGAAGGGAGCAAGTGCAAAAGAAGGCTTATTGGTGGAAATGGTTAGCATTGTTGGTGACCTAGAAATGCCACTGCACCCAATGCACTTGGGCACTGAAGGTGGATGGTGCAGACAGACATCAGCCTGTTCTGTCCCTATAGTGGAGGGAAAAGGATCAGAGTTTATGCTGTCATTGCAATTACACTTAGAAATTGACCATGAAATAGTCCTTATTTTGCTGTCTCTAAACCCCGGCTCAGGAGACACAACTTTCACGTTTCTATGCTCCATTGCAGAACTTCATGTCGAAATTCCTGGGTAATCCTGAGAGAAGACTTCATTGTTAGAGGTACCTATTTCTATGACACTCCTTTAGTCTACTTGACAATAGTCGCTGTGAGTCAAAGTAACTGATTATATGAAGACCTTTCACACTGTATTACTATTGGGTCTAAAGTCATATAATCCCTAAATCCTGCTTTCCATGGATATTCTCCAGGCTCCAAAAACATGCTTATACATGAGAAGACAGCCTCTTCATTGTCACCTCCAAGCAACAACAGCAGGGTGAAGGCAGAGCAGATGAATAGGAGGAGTCAGACCCAAGCAGAGAGTAATGTGCCATCCATCATCTGTGAATCTTAACACAGCTGAACAAATGATAAAGCCTAAAGGACACAATTTCATGTGCAGAATCCTCCAGAGGACCTTCTTACAAAAGGTTGAGAATGTCCTTTCTCATACCTAGGTAATACAAGTCACCTCAATATCAGCACCACAGATTGAGGCAGTAGGAGACAGAAAATAGTTCAAAGCTCTGCAAACACTTCTGATCCTCCATGCATTGCCATCAATAGTCTATGTGGTAATATTATTTCCTTGCATCCCACCGTCCAAGTTGGCTTGGCACGGTTGCTTTAGCAGGTTGGCTCTGTCACCTATCATCTGCTGATTATACTAGTCAGCCACCTGCCACCCTCTGCATAACTCAGAGGTTGCCAATCAAGCCTTCTTGAAGTCTTCTCACCAATGAGATGTTGTTGTTACTGAGAAGATCATCATGGCTGCCCCCTCTCAAAAAATTCCACCAGAAATCATCCCAGTGAAAGACTTCTTAAGATTTTCTGCAATCGTGTTTTACATTTTTCTACCAGAGGTGGCGATAAAAACCACAAATATTTCCCTTTTGTTGTAAACCATTGTTTACCTGGCTTTCCTTAGTCATACTCTCTAATTAAAGAATTCATTTTCAATTGCTTCTGCTTTCAGATCTTTAACTCGGATGCAGACAAAAGCAGATTGTGGAGGCAGAGCGACAAAGTAATTCTGCATCCTACTCTTTCCACATCCTGCAGTACCCTGGCAACTGTATTTAAATCCTAATTTTTTCACTATTGAAAGAGGTGATCTGTCATTAATTTAGTGACATCAAATTATTGGGCATGCTCACCTTGGTGTTGGGAAAGGGTAAGACTGCAGTGCAGGTGGGTGGAGAATAAAGATGGGTTGGGTTTAACCTGTTACCGTCAGCTCACCTCCTCACTGAGAGGTCACTGATGCTCTCCTTTTTGGGATTCCACATTTCACCTCAAATGTGGAAACTGTAACTGTCTACAGTTACAGTACGGGGTCCAGTCCCCGTGCAGAGAGGGGTCAAGCAAGGTCGTGTCATCACATCAACCATCTTCCCAATCTTCCTTGCTACAATACTTCACCTCACCTCTAACAAACTTCCTGTTGGTGTGGAACTTCTCTACAGGATGAATGAGAAGTTGTTCATCAGCTCCGTTCCAGAACCAAGATCTTGGTCATCAAGTTCTAGTGTGCAGATAATGCTTGCATACATGTACACTCGGAGGCCAAGATTCACACCACTGATTCCCTCACCAACAAGTACAAGAAGATGGGTCGTACACCACATATCTGGAGGATTGAAGTCCTTCAGCAGCCTTGTTCCTGCTGCACAGCACCATCTATTGACAATCAAAATATATAATGAGACTCTGACCAAGAAGGATCCGCTCCCATACCTTGGAAACTATGTCTCCGAGAACATAATCATCAGCAACAAAATCCACCACCACACCCAATCAGTGCTCACCCAATACCGTCTTTGGCTGAATGATGGAAAGGGTGTTCGAAGATCCAGACCTCAAACTTAGCACCAGGCTCATAGGTTATTGGGTTACCAAGCTACAGTGGTGATCCTCATCCTCCTGCATGCATTGAAACTTATAGTTGGCACCTCAAACATTAGGGAAGTACTTCCCAAGCTGGCGCTACAAAGTTCTCTAAATCCGCTGCAAGCTAATATCAGTGCTCATGAAGGGTCTGCAACCTCAATTGCTAACTCTGCTTTTCTTTCCACTGATGATGTTTTACATGCTGCCAGATGTGGCCTAATTTCCAGCATCTGCACACATTTAGTTTTTGAGCCAATGGCAGTGTTCTTTCCTCAGCCAACAACACCAGTATCAAGGCTATGAACTCCCTCAACCATCTCTGATGGGGTGTGGGGAGAGGGGCACATTGTCAGCATGCCTGACGTCACTGAGTCGGAGTGTTTTTGTCACAGGTTGATGAGGAATCAGAATCAGATTTATTATCACTGACATATGACGCAAAATTTGTTGTTTCGCAGCAGAAGTACAAAGCAATGAAATCTATAAATAGCGCAAGAAAAAGGAATAATAAGATAGTGTTCATGGGTTCATGTATTGTTCAGAAATCTGACTGTGGAGGGGAAGAAGCTGTTGTTGAATTGTTGAGTTTGGGTCTACAGGCTCTTAGGAAGATAGCATCTGGGAGTGCTCATGAGAATGGTGGTATGCTGATTGACATAATTACTTGAATCTTTTCCAGTGCTCCCTGAAAGTTCTTCAATGGACAATGAGAGAACTGAATGTCTCTCTCACCAATCGCTACCTCCCCCGCCCCAAAAAAACTTCGTAATGTTATGTCCAGTGGAACTACCAAAGCTGATGATAGTTGAAAGATTCTAATGTCAACCTCCCATGGGGTTACGGGGCTCATTCTTTGCACTTCCCCCATGCCCTGGTTCCTGACTATATAAATGACCTTCATTTACTTTGCTTTGTTTTGCCTGAGCTCATTCAATCTGTCTAAAGTGAACCGGATTCACATTCATAGATGATGCTGCACTATTTAACCCACCACATAGATACGAGCAAGAAAGAATCAGAAATTGAAACTTGTCCAAATCTATTAAAATTGAATGTGTCACATAGCACTGAATGGAGTGCAGATTGTACTCTGCACCTGGGGTTTCAACCACTGAAATCCATGGGACATGACTAACTTCTGAAGGAGTTTTCATGCTCATGGACAAGAACAAGACAATTATGAGAACCCAATCTGGGACAATGAGTCTTTTGGGGATTTTAATACATTCCAGAAGCTGTGATGGAGCCAGGAAAAGTGTTATAATTTGTGAACTTGATATGTTTGCTTTGGGCAAAGATACAGAGGTATCATCTAATCAATGCCTGAAGTGTGGGGTCGACCATCCATGGAATACATTATCTCTCTCTTAATACTTTCTCAGTCAATTTACCAAGGACCATGCAAAGGACTCATTCTGGTATTATTCTTACAATGTGATTATAATGGGATTGTGCACTGTTGCAACAACTAGAATGAGGTGAATTTGGAGCAGGATAAATTTCAATTTAAGGAGAGGAACTTATTTTCTTGAGCTTAGGTTTCCTTTATTCAAAGAGACAATGCTTCTTTCTTAATATTCTATTTGTCAATTTCAGACCAGGGTCATAAATTTAGATTCAATCGCAGCCCGGGGCAAAGATTGCACTGGGGTCTATCTGGTTAATGAGTAGAAAATAACAGAAGAGATTTTACCACCAAAGAATGATGAATATTTTCAATTTCATCTTGACGAAAAACTCAGACTTGGAAATGGCAAGTTTTTCCTCAATGACAATAAACAAATGGGTCAATGATTTAGATTAATCTTATTGTTAATCAGCTGCTTACTATTAGGAGGGGAGAATTAAAACCTACACAAGATGCACAGAGGGAAGTCTTGGTGATGTATTGCGTGGGTGTGGCATGGTGTTCCTATCCAGGCTGAGTGTGCATTAACCCTTAGGTAGTTGTGCTTGAGTTTAGGAGAGTAAGAGAATGATTTAATTGGTATTTAAAATGATAAATGAATTTGGTAGGCTGAAGAGGGGGAAATTATCGTCTCTAGTGGTGGGGAAAGCAGGACAGAGTGACATAAGCTTAAAATTAGAGTCAAGGCATTCAGAAGTGAAATCGTGAAGTATTCTTCACATAAATGGTGGTGAAAATCTGAAGCTTTCTCTGCTGAAAAAATCCGAGGTTGCTGGGTCAACTAAAATCTGATTGATTTTTGTCAAGGCCTTTGGAGCTAAAGCAGGTAAATGGAACCACAGTGCAGATCAGTCATGATCTAGTTGGAGGGTCAAGGAGGCATGACAGACTGAATTTCATTCTATATTCTGCATGCTACACTCCAAACGGTCATTTCTGTGGTAGCAAAGGGCTCAAGGATAAGGAGACACCAATTCAAAGAAGTGAGCAAAAGGTATATTATTTTTGAAATACACTCATTTTTAGGGACATGGGTGTCACTGGCAAAGCCAACATTTGCTGCCTATCTTTTTTTGCTCTTGAGAAGGTTGTGCTGAAGGAACAGCAATGTATTTATAAGTCAAGATGGTGTACAAATTGGAAGGAAGATGTTCATCCTCCTGAGGCTTTGGTCCTTCTTGGTTGCAGGGGTAGGAGGTCTGGGTGGTGCTGTTGGAATAATTTAAGTGAGTACCTGCAGTTGTGGATTAGGTACTAATCAATTGGGACCACTCTGTCCTGGATGGTATCCAGCTTGTTTCATTGGAGATACTTATCCAGGCATGATCCAGGAGAGTATTCCCTGACACATCTGAATTGTGCACAGTGGAAAGTCTTTCAGGTGAGAAACTCATCACAGGATACCCAGCCTGTTTATTGCTCCTATAGCCAGAACATTTATGAGTTTGGTCCAGTTGAGTTTCTGATCAGTGGTGACTCATGGGATGTCGATGGTGGGGGACCTTGGAATTGATAACGCCGTTGAATATCAAGGGTGGATGCTTAGATTAGGCACAAGGCAGAGCCATTGTCTGACACTTGGAGAAGAATCTCAACTACCACTGATCAGCCCCTGCCTGAACATTGTCTAGGTCTTGCTGTTTGCAGGCATGGATGGTTTCATTTGTGGAGGAGTTGTGAACAGAATTTAAAACAGAGCAACTATCAGTGAACATTCCCACATCAGAACTAATGATGGAAAGAAAGTCATTGATGATGGAGCTGAAAACGGTTGGGCCTAGGACATTAACCTGAGGACCTCCTGCAGTGATTGCCTAGTGCTAGGATGACTGACATCCAACAACCACAGTTAGCTTCCTTTGCAGAAGGCATATTTCACCAGGACCTATTGATGCCACACTTTGTCAAATGCTGCCTTCACTCTCACCTCACCTCTAGAATTCTGTTCTTTGGTCCACATTTGGGCCAAGGCTGAGATGAGGCCGAGAGCCGAGAGGTCCTGGCAAAACCCGAACAGGGTGAGTAGGTTTCTGATGAGCAAGTGTCGCTCGATAGCACTGTCAGCACCTCCTATCACTGTTGCAGATTGTGGAACATCAAGTTCTCTTTCAGGGGTTGTTTAAATGTGGTGAGGGTTTCTGCCTCTGTCAATCTTTTTGGCACAGAATTCCAGACCCACAACACACACAGGGTGAATTTTTTTCCCTCAACTTTCCTCCAATCCCTTTTCTTATTAGTTTAAACAAATGTCCGATTGAGGAAAACAGTTTCTTCCTTTTCATGATATTTAACCTTTCATCATTTCATACAATGGTGTCATTTCACCCAGGGGACCTTAGTGGAAATCTAACAGCAGACTGATCAAACATAACTCTCTTCATTCTGCCGACTTTGATCTTCTGGATTTATTCTCTGCCTGTGTTTCTAGTTCATAGCATAGTTAACCAGGTTGCTAATGTGTGTAGAGGCACAATGAGGTATTGATACAATCTGGTTACCTCACTTGCAAGGGAAATGTCATACTGCTATTCTGTGCACTTCAGGATTGGATTAAAGTGCATTTATGGCACAACTTTGTTTTAGATTTGATTTGTCCTAACTCTGAGCTGGAAGTTAACAATGGCTCCCAAAACGATTTGCTTTTGACATAGCAAAATATCACCATCCAATGACAAGTTCATTGTCAGTCAAACAAAAGGTGACATTGAGCCAAAGGAGGAAAGCCGATAGTTTGTTTAAAGCCATAGGTTTGAAAAAGTTTCTTAAAGGTAAAGAGAGGAAGATAGGTTCAAGAACGGAATCTAGAATTTAAGGTCTTAGTAGTCGAAGGTGCAGCTACCAGTGTGGGGCAAACGAAGCTGGAGTTGCACAAAAGGCTAGATTAGGGTGAATGCAGAGATCCTGGAAGGTTCTGTTGGTCAAAAGGTTACAGAGACAAAGAGGTGCAAGGTCACGTAGGAGATTTGAAAACAAGGATAGTGCCCCGCAGCAAACTTCAGATTGCTAATTCTTCATCTTTGAGAATGTACAACTTAATCTGAAATGACTGGGACTAAAATTATCCCCTCTTTTCAGTTTAAGATAATATAGAGTACGTGCCCAATCTCAATCTGGCAGTTTGAGGAACTTGCTGAGGTACACTGTTAATCATAAGAAAGGACAGTGAAGAGAACAGAGTTGTATTAATTTTGACTATTGGATGGCTGACTGGCGGAATGCATTGGAAGCCAAGACCAAGAACTGCCCATGTTCTTGAAGAACCAACTTCATTTATATTGGGCGATGAACTTTGCAGCACTAAACAAGCATCCTGACGCCACTCTGTGTATGATGGTGACCAATTCTATGAGTTCTGATTTCCACCTTATAAAGAGAGATGTGTGTATAGGCACTGAGGAGGTTACAAAAGAGACTTAAAAGGTTAATACCAGAACAGACAATTTATATCCACCAGAAAAGAGATATAAGATTGCTCCCTTTTCTCTTGTGAAGAGGTTGAAGTAGAACCAGAGATTCAAAGAATTGTCACAGGAGGGGAGGCCATTTCACCATTAAATCTGTGCCAACTCCTGGTAGAACAACCTGTCATTCCTATTCTACTGCTGCTTCCTTTAGTTCTAGTCTCACCCAACCTGAGGGGAAAAAGCCTGCATGCATTCACCCTATCTATACCCCTCATAATTTTGTATACCTCCATAAGATCTCCCCTCATTCTCCTGCGTTCCAGGGAATAAAGTCCTAACAATTCAACCTGTCCCTATAACTCTGATCCTTAAGTTCGGCAAGGTCTTTGTAAATTTTCTCTGCACTCTTTCAAGCTGAAAGGTGACAAAGGCAGAAACCCTTATCACTTTTAAAAGGCACCTGGATGAGCAGATGAAGAGCCATTAGCTGCAAGGCTGAGGATCAACTGCTGAGAAATCGGACTAATCTAAGCAGCTCCATTTTTGGCTGGCATGATGGATTGAGTGTACTCTTGTACCGTCAGTTTCTCTGAGCTGTTTCATTGCACCAAGGTTGCACCATACTAATCTACAACATGGTTTGTGCTGCTCAGGGGAAGATGTGAGTTTTCCCAACACTGTACTCCCTATCATTCCTGACCTTGATGATCCAACATTTGCACTTTAAAAAAACACTGTTGAGAATAAACTAACTGCACAGACAAGACTCAGTGCAATCCTGTAGTAATATTAATGTAACAGGATATTGTCTCAGAGAAGTTATCATCATCATATCATTTACCAGCACAGAGAGGGATTAAATTTTGCTCATGTCTAGCCTGGATGTAACATTTCAAATGGAAATCTCTTGGGGTGGTTATTCTTTCCTTCAGCTTCCATTATTTGATTCTACTCCTTAAAGTAGATTTGTCTATCTAGTAGGCTTTAGTTAATGGATCTACCTGCCCATCTTTCTCTTCTCAAGGGAATCAAGGGATATGGGTTAGTGTTACTGAAGTACAAACATGGAATCTTAGAAATGCACAGCAGAGAAACGGGTCCATGTGGTCCACCTCATCCATAGCAACAGTGATGCCCATTGACACTAATTGCATTTGCCCACATTAGGCCCGTATCCCTCCGCACCTTTCCTATCCAAGTACTTGTCCAAGTGCCTTTTAAACATTGTAATAGAATCTGTCTCCACTGTATCCTCTGGCAACTCATTCCGGAGAGTCAGCAACCTCTGTGTGAAAAACTTGCTTCTTAGATCTCCTTTAAATTTATCCCCTCTCACCTTAAACCTGTGCCCTCTAGTTTTAGTCTTCTCTGCCATGGGAAAAAGATTCTATCTATCCTATCTATGCCCCTCAAAATTTTGTAAACCTCTCAGCCTCCAACACACTAGTGAGAATAAACCCAGCCTATATATTGTCTCCTTGTAACTACAGCCCTCCATTCCAGGCAACATCCTGCTGAATCTTCTTCTGCCTTCTCTTTATTGCTAACATGTCCTTCCTATAATGTGGTGAGCAGAACTGTACACAATACTCTAAGTTTGGTCTAACCAATTGAAGACATGATGTCTCAATTCTTAAATCAATGCCTCAGCCTATGAAGGTAAGTGTCAGCAATAAGACCATAAGATGTAGGAGCAGAATTAGGCCATTTGGCCCATCAAGTCTGCTCCGCCATTCAATCATGGTTGGCTTTTGTTCTTCAACCGCATTCTCCTGCCTTCTCTCTGTAACCCTTAACCCCCTTACCAATCCTGAACCTATCAGTCTCGGCCTTAAATATTCCCAATGACCTGGCCTCCACAGCCGTCTGTGGCAACGAATTCTACAGATTCACCACCTTTCCTTTATTCTGTGCCCTTGGATCTATACTCTCCTACTAATAGAAACATCCTCTCCATGTCCACTCTATCCAGGTCTTTCAATATCTGTAAGTTTCAATGAGATCCGCACCCTGATCCTTCTGATCTCCATTGAGTACAGGCCCAGGGCCATCAAACACTCCGCATATGTTAACCCTTTCAACCAATGAGTGGTGAAGCAGGCATGAGGGGCTGTATGACCTGTTCCTGCTTCTATTTCTTATGAATGTTCTGTTCTCCTTTATTGATGTTCATACTCTTTCACTTGTCTGCTGGTATCTGGGGATTTCCTTGGCTCACTTGATTATCTTCAGTCCTGTTTCAAGGGAATTAAAACTATGTGGCCATTTATCTACCAGCTGCATCAGCTTCATGTCTTTCTGTTAGAAATTTGTCCTTACTTAGCAACTTCAATAAAATAAACTGCCCCATATCACTTAACAGAACAAAGTATGGCATCAAGGTACAAGCAAATATTGGGGTATTTAAAACCAAAATAATTCAGATTCTGGAAACTGGAAATAAAAGTACAAAATGCTGGAAACCTTTAGTAATTTGATATTCCCCAAACACATTTTAACAGTTGGGAGGAAGAGATTGCTGCAAAAAGTGTTTGAGTGCAGGTCCAGTAAATTTCTAAACATTATTCTAATACAGGAAGCCTCCTAAAATAAGTTTGAGGAAAATGTACCATTAATCTTTCTTCAGTGTCTTTGTTCAGCTTTCCTCCCGCCTTAAATCTGAATAAAATAACGTTCCAGAATCTAGTTTAGAGGTTCCATACAAAACAGAATGAATGGGCTTCATGATGTCTGATCTGACACAGGCCCACTTCTCTTTTCTTGTTGCAACATATAGAGCTCCAAGTTTAATGAAGATCCCTCTGCAGAATATTAACTGTAATCCTTCAAATGGTAGCAAATTAAAATGAATAATTTCACTCGAATTTTCAATCGATAGTTGCTGCCAGTTCTGATCTTAGATTATTAATGCAGAGAGATGTATGAATATGTATAATTTGATGATTTTGTTGCAACACACTTAAAACATAGCTGTCTGTAAATCTCGTGACTATTACTTAAAGATTTTTAATGAATGAGCAACTGACTTCAAATCCACTGTAAAGTTATACCACATTGTGAATAAGTTGCTACGACTAAACTTTTGAAAAACCTGTTAAAGGAAACATGGCCATCAGTGGCAAGGCTGGCATTATCTCTGTATTCTGAGAAATGAATAACTTGCTAGGTCATTTTCAGAACAATCAGGAGCCAATTACATTCACCTTAATCTGGAGTCTAATACAGCTCCAAATTGGGCAAACATAGCAGATTTTCATCTCTAAAGGACATTATAAACCAGATGGGGTTCTACGACAATCTAACAGATTTTTGGTCGCCATCAGCCCACATTTAATCAATCAATCAATCAATTAATTAATTAACTGATTTTTAAAATCTGCCTTTTTAGGATTCGAACTTGTGCCTCTCTAGATCATCCATCTATAATTTAAACAAAACAATTTGTTATGTACTTCAATAATTGAGCTATTATGAACATTACCATGCATTGGGTTAATCACTAACATTTGATATCTAAGATTCAGCTCTCCAGAATTTGCTGACAAGGTGCCTCTGCCTGCCAGTTGTAACTGGGTTATGTGAAATAGGTTGCAAACCTTAGTGGGTTACTGAGCAAATATCTCAGTCTTGTTGAGAAGGCCCACACCATCGGGGAAGTATGGTATGCTCATGCAGCCTGAGGAAAATAGGTTCAAGGCAGATTGTTGAAGCAAAATAACACAAGTCTTCCATCTAACTGTGTTGTTTCTGCTTCAGAATTGCACACAGCTGCACTGACTAGTCAGCCATGCAAACAGCTTCTGTTTGTTGCCGTACAATTCACACAACTATGATTCTTGCAGTTTACTAGCACTTAGAAATAAGGATAGGTTGTTTCCTTCCTGTTGCCAATTAGCATCAGACCTATTTAATTTCTTGGTTCTTTTTAATGTTTATATCTGTGCAGACATTCCTTACTTTGATCCTGAGCAATGCGCCACATATAGCTAAGCACAAAGAGGCACAGAGGACTTTTAGGACATACACAGCTGGTTTATTCAACCCTCTGTCTGCATTGCACATGCCCACAAGTGCTGTATCTAAGTGCTGTACATTTATACACAAGTGTTTCTTCATCTCCTAATTACACTGCCAAATATTCACCAAGAGCCACTCCTGACGACAGATCAGGACAGATCTTCAGATGTTACACATGAAGATAACAAAGATTAACATTTAACAAGAGTGGTGCCACAGAGAAATGAAACGTGTGTTAATACTTCCCAACATAGTTTTTCTCACAGTGGACTGTGAGGGAGGCTGATCATTAGAAGACAGAGTGGGAGAACAGTCGGGTTAGTTATGGAACGTCTGAAATGTTCTTTTTGTAGAATAGCTCCTATCTCAAATATTTCACCATAGTTTTTGCTAGTAAATCCTTCCTGTGATCCAACTGCTTCAACATCTCATTAATCAGACCTTGCTGCATTGCATAAATGTAGGATTAAAAAAGAACTAAATGCAAAAATTTATATGCTGGATTAACTATGGATTAACACTACGTGATTACTCTCTTTGAACTGGGAATACATTAAACTGAGATCAGATTTTATATAAAATAAGCAGCCAGAACTTTACAAGATAAATATCCATAAAAATGATATCTTAAAATGAAGAAGAGTCCATACTTAATTAATTTTTCTTAATTTCCCTGAAGCATTTTAAAAGTCTTTTCCATTATGGGAAACTAAATCTTAAAAAGAAAATCTATAGCAACCTTCTCCTTTGTTCCCTTACTGTTATTGAATAGATTTGCAATGACAGGCACATTTCAGAAATTATCCACTGCAGCACTTTGCCAGTTTCTTTTACTTTAACCATTGGATGTTTTAGAAGCCGGGCAATCAAATGAAATGTAAAATATAGTTAAAAAAGCTCAGACCACAAAACCTGAATAAATCCCAATGTGACTTCAGCGTGTACACAATCCAATTAGTACTGTATAGCACATAAGGCTGACTGTGCAGGAGTCAAGCACCCTTAAGAACTTCCCATCAATCATTGATAGCAATCAGCCATTTTGAACTTGGGATCAACATCCTTTCCATTTCTCAAATGGAAGTCTACATCTGAACTCTTAATTGAAGATGACCCATGCCAATCCATACATTGATGACGGTCTCGGATGGTGTCTGCTGACAAAAGCAACATGCTGTCTGATGGGGAGTAATGTGTTGTGGTGTTCTACTGGTAGAAATGAATAAAAAGGTCTTTCTTAGGAGTGGATTAAACACAGTGACTCCCAACTGCTAACCTGTTCTGTACACAACAGGATCATCTGAATCATAGAGAGGTAGATTGTATGTTATGTCATTCACAGAATAATTATTTGGATAAACATGGTGAACAGGCCTTAGGATTTGCTGCGCTATGCATTGTTCCTTATTTTACTCACAATTCCCATGGGACCGTCTGCTTTAAGAAAGATAAAAATGCTTGTATTTATATAGCACTGCTCCCAATCTAAGGATGTTCCAAAATGCTTTACAGCCAATGAGGTATAATATAGGGAATGTGGTAGTTAATGTGTTCATGATCTGTTCTCACAAACAACAATGTGATGATGTCAACCAGATTTGTTTTCAGTGATGGTGGTTAAGTGATAATATGAGCCAGGGCAATTTCCCTAATCTTCATTAAGTAGTGTCAAGGATCTATTAGGTGGACATGAGAGCTTCATCTGAAAGACAATGTAGTGCAGTGTTAGGTCATGAATTTGACTTAGTGGAAGAAGATGCACCATTAAGTTACAGTTAAATTATTTTGAAAAGGGAGGTAGTTACAGGATGACTTCAGTGGCTGCATTACACAGAGGCTGATCTTTGTGGCAGGAGATTTTTCACTTTTGGGACCCAACTGCTTCAAATGATAAAAGCACCATTCATTCCTATTTCATGCAGTGAATATCATCTTCATCACAAGAGGTCAGCCTTGCTTCATGTCATTGGTAAAAGAGAGTGAAGGCTTCATTCTCTTCAGAACAAATAAGTTGGACCAAAATAGAACTTGCCCCATCAGCAGTTTGATTTCAACTTAAGTCGCTTGGAATTGCATCCAATCTGTTTGAACTAGAGTGTTTGTTTATTGATGGATAAAATTTGGATCATTACTGACTTCTTTATAAAGGGCCACTAATTTGTTCTGATGGTTGGAGAGTAATATATGTTCTTTGAATATGTTAATGATGGATTTGATTCTTCGGTCATGAAATGCACCACAGAAGAAAAGAAAACATGAGAACAGGTCATTCTGCTGGCCTGTCCCATTGGAGTACCCAATCTTGTATACTCCC
>JARFYF010000051.1:12166304-12178569 GCA_030265395.1 Rhina ancylostomus | reverse complement strand
ACAGTATTCAACAAGACTCTCCCTACTGCGTGCACACACACACGCACAGTGCATACACACACAGACACACACATAGTGCACACATACACATGACACACACATACACACACTGCACACACAGACACAGACACACACACACGTATACACACACACACTGCACACACACACTGCACACACAGACACACACACACACACACACACGTAAACACACACACACTGCACACACACACTGCACACACAGACACAGACACACACACACACACACGCGTATACACACACACACTGCACACACAGATACAGACACACACATACACACACAGACACATATATATCAAAGTGCATTATTGAAATCTCAAGAAAAGGTATTGGTGGGAAAATCTTCCAATCTAACAAAGGAAGGCACACTAAAGCTAATAAAGCAGAAACCGCTTTGGACAGAGAGTGATGGCAGAGGAAGCTTTCACGACAGAATGGTGACAATGGAGCAGGAATTATGGTGTTGGGTACAATTTGCTCTTTCAATAGACCACTTGCAGAAACAGCTGACGTCAGAGCCAATTGTTCATTCTGACAAATAATACCTGATAAAGGTTAAATTAACTATTTACTATGCTGAGCTTAATAGTGCTTTTCACAGCTACTTCTGCTCAAAATAGTTTTAATCTATTGTATTAACCCTTTGAATAAAGGTAGTATATCTGTATTGAACATTGAAAATATATTCTAAAGAAAACTATGCTGTTAATCCATGAGGAATTACTGTGGTATTAAGGACAAGAAAGTGTTAAACATAATGTTTTCCCTTTGGTACATCAAGCAACACAGATTCCATACCAAAAATGTTTTTTTGGGACCAATTTTGTGTGAAGGCCGGTTGTGGATGGTGGGGAACCAGTGACAGCTCATGAGAAGGGCAACGTGCTCCATTTCGATAGCACCTTCCATAAACATTTCAGGATGGCCCAAAGGACAGCACAGTGTTGTCACTGCTTCAACGCAAGATTTTCAGCACAGCAAGATCCCACAAATGACAATCCAACAATGGCCAGATTACTTGTTTCATTGCCATTGATTAGGGGATAAATAACAGGCAGTGCATCAGAGAGAATTCTCAAAGAGGGGGTTTTGAGGCAAACTTCAGACTTAGGGGGGACCTGGGGTAATGATTCATCTGACAGTGCAGCACTCTTGGGCCTGGCCATAGAAACCTACCAGCTACCAGGGAGAGGGGCAAAATTAGATGTCGAAGGTTGGAATTTAGTAAAGGAGGCAGAAGAGTGGTGGGGGCAGAAACAACAGGGTCATTTAAGAGACTCTTAGATAGGCACATGGATGAAAGAAAATTAGAGGGTTATGGGAGGTGAAGTGGAGAGGTGGATAGATAGAATGGGGATAAGGTATATTAAGGTCAGCACAACATCATGGGCTGAAGGGCCCGCACTGTGCTGTACTGTTCTATGTTCAATGTTCTAAGGGAGAGGAATGAGTTCAGAAGGAAGAGAAAGAAAAGGAAAAAGGGCTTGAATGTTTAATCAATACAGGGAGCCTAGGAAATAAAGACAATGAATTGAGGGCATAAATATACATGGAGGAATATGATAGAGTGGCCATTCTCAGTCCCAATTATACGGGCCCCTGATGAGACTGCACCTGGAATATAATGTACAGGTCTGGTCTCTCAGCTTTGAAAGGATACATTTGTGATAGTGCAGCAAAGGTTCATAAGGTTGAATACTGGAATGGCAGGTTTGTAGACTCTTACAGTCCCACCATGTCCATGCCAACCATTAAGTACCTATCCACGTCAACCTGGTAGCATTTGCTCCATTGACTTTTTATGCCTTTGTGATTCAGATTATCATCTAGATACGTAAATGTTGTGAGAACATCTGCTTCCAGTGAGTTCCAGATTCCAACCACCCCGAGGTGAAAATGCTCTTCCTTAGATTTTCTCTGCACCTCTTACCCTGAATCCATGCTCTCTTGCTTTAGTTACCTCAACTGTGTTGAAAAGTTTCCTACTATCTACCCTATTTATGCCCCTCATAATGTTGTGCACCTCTATCAGATCCCTCGTCAGCCTCCTTCACTCCAATGAAAACAAACTCGCCTATCTATTCTCCCTCCATAACTGAAATGCTCCATCGTGAGCAACATCAGTGGTGAATCTCAGTTGCATCCTCTCTAATGTAATTAAATCCTTCCTATAGTGTGACAACCAGAGCTGTACATAGTGCTCCAGATATGGCCTAACCAATGTTTTATAAAGTTGTCTCATAACCTCCCTTCTCTTATACTCTGTGCCCTGGTTACCGAAGGCAAGTACTTTGTGTGTGTCCTTCACCCCCTGGTCTATTTGTGCTGCCACCTTCAGGGATCCTTGGACTTGTACACCAAGACCCCTATGTTCTCCAATACTCCCTGGGGCCCTACCATTCATTGTGTATGTCCTACACTTATTTGTCCCCCCAAAGTGCATCGCTTCACACTTATCAGGAATAAATCCCATCTGCCACTGCCCTGCCCATCTTACCAACTGATCAATATTGCCCTGAAGCTTACGACTATCAACAGCACCAATTTTCATTTCATCAGCAAATTTACTAATCACATCTCCTATTCTCACATCCAAATGTATAACAAACAGTAACTGTCCCTGTGGTACACCGCTGGTCACAGGCTTCCAGTCCACAAAGACTCTCCACAAGCACCCTCTGCTTCTTATTACCCAGCCAGTTTTGCATCCAATTTGCCAACTTGCCTTGGATCCCCCAGACTCGTTGGATCGATTTCCCACATAGGACCTTGTCAAAGGCCTTAGTGAAGCCCATGCGGACTACTTCAACTGCACTACGCTTGTCAATACAACTTGTTAACTGTTCAGAAAATTCAGTCAAATTGGTCAGGTAAGATCTTCTCTTTACACTCTCAGTCCTGATGCAGTGTCACATCCCGAAACGTAGACCAGCAATCTGCCCTTACCCGCTGAGTTCTTCCAGCAGCTCATTTTTTGCTTAAAATTTCCACTTGCTCACTTTCAGTGTGAACTGTTGTCATTAGGGATGCAAGCAATGATCACAACATCTGTCTAGCTCTGTCCGGCCTAACAAGTGAACACAACTCCATGTACCACATCTGTATGATCCTTTCCTTTATTTGTTGACAGGATATGGGAGTTGCTGGCACTGATTGTGTGTCACTGACAGAACAACACAAGGCCAAAAGTTAACTAATATTCCAAGTGCAACCTCCTGGTGCAATCACATAGGGTTAAAATAACCTGCTTTCCCGATCACACATTCTCAAAACTGAGGCGCGTACTGGGTTAGCCATGTTGACAAATTCACATTGGCTGGATATTTTTCAATGCATTGCAGATCATTTTTCCTCCCCTTTTTCCATTGACATTCATGTATTATGCAAAAGCCTAACAATTAATCTGCACCAATGTGCATTAATTTACATTTATGCATATTAAATTACATTTGCCACTACCTATCCCATCTACTTAATTTCTACAAAGCTTTCACTCTCCTGCAGTCCTTAGAACATGATGAGCAAAGTCTGATTGTAAAACAAATGTTCTCATTGAAGCCATTCATGCTTCCAATTATTAAAGACTTGCAACATTTCAAGCTTTATTACCACAAAATAAAATCATTAGACTGAGTGAAATATTCCAGACTACTTTTCAGTTAGGTGATTTATCTGAATAAATGAATAATTTTCAACAGTTTTTTTTAGTGTATCTCTTCAATATTGCGACTTTACAGCTCAAACTAAAAACAGAAACCTTGGATTTACCAGAGCAGACATAGAGAGATCAAGGGTTCTTGGTGTTTTGGGACTGGTCACCACACTATAAGAAGAATGTGGTTGTGCTGGAGAGAGTGCAGAGGAAATTTCCTGGGATGTTGCCTGGATTAGAGGACTTTATCTATGGGGAGAGATTGGATATGCTGGGCTGGTTTTCCTTAGAGTGAAGGATGCTGAGGGTTGACCTGATTATGAGAGGCATGGATAGTGTGGATAGTCAAAATCTTTTTCCCATGGCATAAAAAACAAGAGGGTGTGGGCTTAAGGTGAGAGGAAGGAGTTTTAGAGGGGATCTGCAGGGTAGGGGCTGCCCCCAGAACACTCTACGCAAACGATGTATTTCACTGTGTGTTTCGATATACGTGTGACTAATAAAGATAGCCAAAATAAAAGTATCTTACTCAAAGAGTGGTTGATAGCTGGAACGTGCTGCCAGAGGTGGAATCAGATACAATTACTATGTTTAAGAGACATTTAGACAGGCACTTAAATAGGCAAGGCACAGAACGAAAAGTTCCCGATGATTAGTTTAGATGCACAAAAGGGCTGGCATAGACGCAGTGGGCCGAAGGACCTGTTTCTGTGCTGTACACTTCTATGACAATAAATCCCTAATGAGAACAAGAAGTCGAAAGGTAAGTGAGGCCCCTTAATAGAGTAAAGGCAGTAGAAAGGAGGTAGGGGATGGGAAATGTGGGAAATGATGAGTTTTGTCTTCTTTTGGCCATCAAATAGTCATCCAGGTCACAGCTGTAATGCAGAGCCTACATAAGTCAGCGGTGAGGACACAACTGGAGTATTGCATCCAATTCTCACTTTAGAAAGGATGGGAAGGTCCTGGGGAGGATCCAGTGGAGATTTACCGGAAATGTGCCACAGATGAGAGATCTTTGCTCCAAGAAATGTTGGAGAAGTTCTCTTTGAAAAAAGACTGAGTAATTTGATGGAGTGTTTTATATCATGACATGTCTGGACAGGGTAAGTAGAGGGAATCCATTGCCATTAGCATTCCCATTCCCATGGGAATTCCCATTCCCATTCTTAAGTCCTGAAGAAGGGTCCTGACCCTAAACGTTGACCACCTGCTTTTCTCCACGGATGCTGCCTGACCTTGTCACGGTTCTGAGTATTGGCCCTTGATTTGGCTCCTTAGATGCCCCGTTGTACAGCACATGGATTTCATGCTGGACTGATTACATAATGGCACACACATGAGCCCCATCAGGGGCCTAGCATAAGTACCTGGGCTTTTCTAGCACTAACTGCCAGAGTATTGGTCAACCTTCGGGTATACTTTGGCTCCTGGCTGCTTTGAGTGGTCAACTCTATAGCAGTCTTGTGTTCTCTATTCCTGTTTGAAGATTGTTCATGTTGGGATTCCTACTCTGATCTCCGAGGCAAGATTCCTTCCAGTTGCTGCCTGTGTTTGGTCCTGAGGAAGTATCCTGACTCCAGTCCTGTACCAGTGTGCTGCATTTGGGTTCTCTGTGAACTTGCTCTTTGCTCAACATCATGACAGGAACAAGAAGATTCAAAAGACTGGTGAAAGATCCAGTCCATTGGGCCCATTCTGTCACTCAATCACATTATGTATACCTTTGCTCTATCTACTTGCCTTGATCCCCTAATCCTTAACTTCTTGCCTGACAATAATCCTTCAATCGTAGTTTTCAAAATTTTATTGGACCTGCAAACTCAACAGCTCTCTGGAGGAGAGAGCTTCTTATGCCCAGTGTCCTGTGTATGAAGGGCTCCTTCCTGACATCATTTATGGATGACTTGGCTCTAATGTTAAGGTTGTTTCCCCTTGTTCTTGACCCGAAAAAGTAGTTCTTGCTTATCAGTCCTGGCAAATACCGGAATCATAAATTACTTCGTTTGGATCACCCACTTAATCTGTAACATTTGAGAAATAGTTGATGAAATCTGAATTTCAGAATGATTTAGGATCTAGCCGGGAGTGGAATTACACTGTGTACTTCAGAGCTAGGATCAACAAAGAATATGCAGTGGAGGAACAACATTAATGGTACCAATAAAATAGAAAACCAATTAAAGAGGCTTTTGGCCAACTGCATTTTAATCGATAAAATCGAGCCTGTGAGTCAGTCATTCCATCCTATTTACTTGCTTTGATGATTCATTCTGTGTTTATGATTGCTTTGTTGAGATCGTAATTATTTCCAGAGCTGCCAACATCTACTGAAGCTGCACACCACGACAATCAACATCAGTATTGAGCAGAAGCTCATGGTTTTTAGGAGTTAGTGAGGGAATTGCTCAAATGTCCCAGAGAAAAACAGATTGCAGAAAAGCTGCAGAAGTTTGCAAACTGCAATGAAAACAGAAAATGCTGGAAACACTCAGCAGGCCAGGCAGCATCTGCAGAGAGAGAAACAGAGCAACATTTTGAGTCGATCAGCCCAGAGAAAGGTTCTGAATATGAGCTCTGCTGACACAGTAGTAGGAACTGTTCCTGCCTGATTGCCTTGGGACAGTTGCTGCTGGGATTGCCTTTGGCTCAAGGTGTGGCACCCCTTACCTCAGGCAGAAGGTCAGCTTCCACCTTGTTGGTAAGAGTGATTGTCTCTTACCTGCCCTCTTGACTAGTCTAGCAAGCTCACTCATTAACTGCCAGAGGAAGTGGTTGAGGCAGGTACAATAACAACATTTGAAAGACACTTGGACAGGTCCATGGATAGGTAAGGTTTAGAAGAAGATGGGCCAAAAGTGGGCAAATGGGACTAGCTTGGATGGGGCACCTCAGTTGTCATGGAGAAGTTGTGCTGAGAAGCCTGTTTCTGTGCTGTATTATTCTGTGACTCTATTTATGTTTGGCCTTTGGAAAACTCACTGGGTCAGAAAATAAATGATGGCCACGTTGGTGATGCCGCTTTGTGAGAGCAACATATCAAGGAGGGTTTAAATCCCCCTCCAATCCTTCAAGAGCAAACTTCAAGCTCGACGTCGCAGGCAGTGTTGTGGGACTGTTGCACCACTGGAGGTGCCGTCTTTTAGATGTGATCTCTGCTCTATCACACAAAAACAGGAAGTGCTGGAAACACTCAGCTGGTCAGGCAGCATCTGTGGAGAGCTGATTGTGTGGAACAGAACAAAATGGAGGGAAGGGGGAATATCAGAGGGTCTGGTGACATTTGGAAGTGGGGACTAATTCCTGGAATAACCAGGAATACCTGTGGTCCAGAAATTCCACTTGGACCTCACATGCTCGGAAATTGTACTCCGTATTATGTGTGGAAGTTCAAAGTTTAGAATTATGCATATAAAGTGGTGAGCATCAAAGAGTGCCACAGACATTACTGCATATTACAGTTATACATGATGAATGCTGTGTGCTCCATACAAATAAATATGATTTCAAGACACGTGCTGTAGATAATCGTCAAAGCCATGTGCCATGAATGGGGAGTCCTGTGGACTGTGAATGAAAACTGCTATAGGGAGGACTGTTGATGATAAGTGGGGAGTACTGTGAATGATTAATAGGCAATGCTGTGAATTATGAATGGGAAGTCTTCGGAAGGTGAACTCCCAAGATCTGAGCACTTTCCCTGAGGGCATATCCTCAACCAGCAGCCCTAAAGCTGACTACAGTTTGTGAGGGCTTCCTGTTTCTATCACATTTTATAATAGAAAACACAGCAACATTTCCACAGTACAGGTTATACCTCTTCACTGTTAACTGGGCTAGGCTTGGAGGCTTGAACTAATGAGGAAGAGTTGTAGCTCACCATGGGAGAATAGGGAACAGGTTGGTCAATAAGGAAGCTATTTTTTAAATTATTTTTCATCACTTGTGCATTCAGAATCAGAGTCAGGTTTATTATAACTGATATATGCCGTGAAATTTGTGGCAGCAGTACAGTCCACAACATAAACATAACAAAATTGCTGTAATTTACAGAAATAAACCAATCGTGCAAAAAAGGAATAGCCAGGTAGCATTCATGGGTTCATGGACCGTTCAGAAATCTGATGGTGGAGGGGAAGAAGCTGTTCCTGAAATGTTGACTGTGGGTCTTCAAGCTCCTGTACCTCCTCCCTGATAGTAGTGGGCATTTCTACAAGATCATAATATATATAGTCCTTTCAAAATCAGGACCTCTCTTCCCAATGTTCATCAAGGATTCAGTTGGGTTTTCCCAGTTCGCACACTTGTTGAGTCAGGTCAGTTGAGTTACAGATCATCCATGGTCTAAATGAATAGCAGAGCAGGCCAGAGGGGCTGAATGGTTGTGTCCCCTTCCCAGAGGGGACACTGGCTTCCCACTGGCTCCAACAACTAATGAGTTGAAAGAAGTAAAAGGTCGCACATTTAAACTGGTAAATTGGTTTATTATTGTCACTTGTACCGAGGTACAGTGAAAAACTTGTCTTGCATACCGATCGTACAGGTCAATTCATTACACAGTGAAGTTACATTGAGTTAGTACAAAGTGCATTGAGGTAGTACAGGCAAAAGAATAACAGTACAGGGTAAAGTGTCATAGCTACAGAGAAAGTGCAGTGCAGGTAGACAATAAGGTGCAAGGTCACAACAAGGTAGACTGTGAGGTCAGAGTCCATCTCATGGTATAAGGGAACTGTTCAATAGTCTTATCACAGTGGGATAGAAGCTGTCCTTGAGCCTGGTGGTACGTGCCCTCGGGCTCCTATATCTTCTACCCGATGAAAGTGGAGAGAAGAGAGTACGACCCGGGTGGGTGGGGTCTTTGATTATGAGATTTCTGAGAAGGGTATCTGTTTGCTTATCCCATTTGGCCCCGATGTGACTCCAGAACCCAGTATGATTATGATTCTGTCCTTGAAGGGTTCAATTCTGGCCACTGTCCGTAAGGGGTTTGTATGTTCTCCCCATATCTGTGTGGATTTCCTCTGGGTGCTCCTGTTTCCTCCCACATTCCAAAGACGTACGGGTTAGGAAGTTGCGAGCATGCTATGTTGGTGCCGGAAGCATGGTGACTCTTGCAGACTGCCCCAGAACACTCTACACAAAAAGATGCATTTCATTGTGTGCTTCGATGTAGATGTGACTAATAAAGATAACGTCTGTTCACTGTCTATGAAAAGGAATGGCTCCATCTGAGAAAGTGAAAGAGAAATGCTAGTCTATCTTTTTTTAAAATTTAATGGTGATTTCCTTTATTTTATTGCAGTTCTTCTCTTTATTCACGGAACCTTCAATTTAGTACCATCCATAAATTTTGACGGATTTACAATTTTGATTCACAAGTCCATGTCATTTGTGTAAATGGTGAACACCTATGGTCACTGCTGAAAACCTCCTCAAGTAACCCTGCAGTCAACCCTGGTAACTACCTTTAATCCCTGTTAGGATTCACACCATTCATCCGAAATGATTCCTTACCTAATATATGTAATAATGCTCTGTTGTATCATCTCCAACTTACTTTAATATGCATGGACACAAACAATCTGGATCAGGACTTTTGTCCTAAATTTATTTATTATCCCCCATCTCCAAAATGTCTTTCTATTATAAATTGTCAGGAAAGCTGGAATCCATTATTAAGGAAGTGATCATTTTAAAAAAGAATATGTCCAAAAGGCAGTGTTCACGAGGTTTTATGAAAGGAATATCAGATTTAAGAAATCTATTAGAGTTCTGTGAGAATGCAACCAGTCGTATGCATAAAGAGACCCATGGATGTCATGCATATGGATTACCAAAGGGCATTCCATTAGGTCCACATAGAAGGTTACTGCACAAGATAAGGGCTATGGGATTGAGGGTCATATATTAACACGTTTAAAAGACTGGTAACATTCAGAAAAGAGAGACTGGGGTAAATGGCCATTTTCAATTAGGGAACTCGTAGGTGCTGTGGTATCTCAGTAATTTGTGCTCTGACCTCACTGTTCTCAAATCTGTATTAATGTTTCAGATAAAGGGACCAAATATAAAATTCTCAAGTTTGCTAACTATGTAAATATAAGAGGAAATTCATTGTGAGGAGGACACCAAGATTCTGTGAAGAGATATAGATTAGATTAGATTAAGATCTTTATTAGTCACATATACATCAAAACACGCAGTGAAATGCATCTTTGCGTAGAATGTCCTGGGGGCAGCCCACAGGTGTCGCCACACTTCCAACGCCAACATAGCATGCCCACAACTTCCTAACCTGTACATCTTTAGAATGTGGGAGGAAACCAGAGCATCCGGAGGAAACCCACGCAGTCACTGGGAGAATAGACAGGTTATGTGAGTGAGAATAATTATAACAGATGAAGTAAAATGTGGGGAAACGTGGTCATCCACCTTGGTAGGGAGAACAGAAAAGCAGGGCATTATTTAAATGATGTGAAACTAATAACCTTTGATTTACCTGTAGTCCAAAAGTCTATCTCAGCCTTGAATATACTTAATGGCTCAATGTCCACATTTCTCTGGGGTAGGAAATTCCAAAAATTCACAATCCTCAGAGTAAAGTAATTCCTCTTCATCTTCCTCTTTAAGTGGCTGAATCCTAAACAGATGACGTTTGATTTCCAGGGATAAAATATGAATTCTATATTTGGTTACTTATTCATTGGAGAAACATCTTATTTGATGGCAAGCATGCAACTCCAGGCATTGGGTGTTTGTTTTACAAGAAATAAAGTAGGTTTTTCTTCTTACCAATGATAAAATGGAAAATAAAGAAACAAGGTTTTTCTTCACACCAATGTTACACTGCTAACAGCTGGGTTAAACAGCTTACTCCTGTTCCTATCTACTTAAGTTCCTATTGCAACCGCAAAAAGAGCAGTACACAATGTCCAGCTTAATAAGGATGAGGGAGGTAACTAAAAGTTGAAAGCAGGAATTGTTCCGGGTTCAGCAGAGCAAACTCTTGCATCGGTTTTAAAATATGTACAACATGAAATACAATCACGGTTTCTGATAACAGATGGAGCCAATGGGAGGGAGTACTACATTCAAAACACTTTAATAATTTCCTGCTGAAAAGAATGAGCATGAAAATTTATGACAATTTTCAAAACAGTGGAATACACATTATGTACAATGAGATCCTTTGGGAGAACAATTGAAGTTACAGGGACTGTTTTAGTGACTACTTTGTGAATAGCTGTCTCCCTCAAGCAGCAATGAGCTCATTACCAATTCTTCTATTTTAGTATTGGAGGGGTAGGGTGGATATTGGCTTGGATACTGGGGGAAAGTTCCTGCTCTCTTTCAAAATCACATCACAGTAACTTTTGTGGTTATCTCAGAGGTGAACTCTGATCTGAAAGGCCGACGGTGCAGAGCTCCTTCAACCTGCTAGTGTTAGCCTCGATTATGGGCTCAGACGTTGGGGATGGGACTGCTTCATTTTCATGTGTGGAGACATGAGAGACTGCAGATGCTGGAAATCTGGAGCAATGCACACAAAATGCTGGAGGAACTCAGCGGATCAGGCAGCATCCATGGAGGAAAATGAACAGTTGACGTTTCAGGGCGAGACCCCTCACCAGTTCTGATGAAGGGTCTCGGCCCAAAATGTCGACTGTTCATTTCCTTCCGTAGATGCTGCCTGACCTGCTGAGTTCCTCCAGCATTTTGTGTGTGTTGCTCTCATTTCCATGTGTTCCTGTTCTCCTTTTGTACATTGTTCTTGCCATACCTGATGTTGCTCATCCTATATATTAAAAAATCAGTGCCTGACGTTCTTCCAGTCCTTGGCCTACAGCAAAGTAAAGTTGTCCATTGCATCTTGCACAGAAATGGCTTGAGGCTTCTCTCTCTCCAACTATCTTCCAACTGCTCTCTGATCAAGGGAGAGAAACAATGAAGGGGAAACAAAGGAATGAACTCAGTGGGCCAAAGAGGTAGTTTCCGTGCTGTGTGGTTCTACGACTCTAACATGTCTTCGTGAGTAAAACCAATAATTAAATGCATAGCAAATCAGCAGAGAGATTCCATTGGTGGAATGACTTGTCGTAAGCTTGGGATGTTCATGGGAGAGTCACGTTTCAAGTTGCTCACTGTCGACAAAGTACCATTGAAGTGAGGACACTGTAGGAGTGTGCCAGTTAGTCTCCAACAAGAATGAGGTACGTGACAGGGTAAAGACTGGTTGTTAAAGGGTAAAGGTTGGCCAGGGCACCATGAGAAAGTCCAGCTCTTCTGACTGTCAAATCTGTGCAGTGGGGGCTTGGGCCAACAACTTTCCAATCTATGAGATTGTCATTATTACTGAGCTAAGTATGGGATTGAACCTGTGTTGAACCATTTATTGAAATCTATGCTCCCAGCCATTTCCCCATTGCTTGCTGCTCTTCTGCTTACAGTTAGCAAGGGGTGGAATTTACTTGTTGGGTTGGGGTAGTGGTTGTGGCTCAGTGATAATCTGCTTAACCAGATGGCTGCAGGGTGAGGTTGGGACTTCTTTGCCATGGTCTCGTCCTTTGCAGAAGT
>JARFYF010000051.1:12020510-12031534 GCA_030265395.1 Rhina ancylostomus | reverse complement strand
CTCTTCAGCCCCTTGCCTCTTCTACCTATCACTTCTCAGCTTCCTACATCTCCCCCCTCTCCCGCCCTCCTACCTTTCCCCTCACCTGAACTCACCTGTCATCTGCCTGCGTGTGCTCCTCCCCCGACCTTATTCTGGCTTCTGCCCTCTTCCTTTCCAGTCCTGATCAAGGGTCTCGACCTGAAGTGTCAAAGTTAATTTCCCCCCATAGGTGCTACCTGACCCGCTGAGTTCCTCCAGCATTTCGTGTGTGTCACTCCAGATTCCAGCATCTGCAGAACCTCTTGTATTCATCTGTTTCTGTGTCTACACATCTGCGCACCTCTGTGTGTGTGTGTGTTTACACCTGTGTGACTGTACTCCTGCAACTGCATGTGTATATTTGTACATATGCACCTTTGTGTACTCAGACCTTAGTGTATGCATGGGTATGCCTGTGTGTCCATCTGTATAATGGTGTGTATAAGCCTGTATATGCATTCAAGTACATGCACATTTCTGCAACTATAAATTGTGAATATGTACATCATTGTGTCTGTTCAGATCTATACATTTCTTTGTGTATATGTATGTGTTTATGCTCAACTCTCCACCTGTGGGTATATGCATGTGCACATCTATATGTTAGTATGCACAGCTGTACAATAATATCTATGTACATCTGTGCACACGTGTTTATGTGCCTCTCGGCACCCCGTACATAAACTTGTACATGTGTGTGCAAGTATCAAAATGCACGTGTTTATACCAGCAACCAGTGTGTTGCTGATTTACATAAACAGCCGTATAGATCTTCCCACACACGTGCGCGTGCGCGCGCACACACACACACACACACACACACACACACACACACACACTTATCTATATATTTGTTTATGTTTATCTGTATGCCTTTGCATATATACGTGTCAGAGCACTTGTTTATCTATAGAACATAGAACGTAGAACACTACAGCACAGAACAGGCCCTTCAGCCCACAATGTTGTGCCAACATAGCTAATCCCTACTACCTACAGAATGCCCATATCCCTCTATTTTCCTCTCATTCATGTGCCCATGCAAACCCATCTTAAAAGCCCCCAATGAACTTGCCTCCACCACCCTCTCAGGCAACGCATTCCAGGCATCCACCAGTCTCTTGATTAAAATCTTACCCCTCACGTCTGTTCTGAACTTACCCCCCTCACCTTAACTGCATGCCCTCTGGTATTGGATCGCTCAATAATGAGAGAACGATATTGCTTGTCCACCCTATCTATGCCCCTCATAATTTTATTTGTGTATACATACATAATTTTATATGGCTGTGTATTGGTGTATTTGTTTATGATGTTTCTGATTGAATCCGTGTGTGCATGTATCCATATTTGTATCTCTATGCCTTTATGTGTGTGTGTGTCTCTATGTTCGTGCGTGCATCTGTGCCTCTGTGCCTGCATGTATATAGAAACACTGAATTGAAGCAGCTGACTCTTTTTTGCAATACATGATCACTTTTGACACATACCACATGAAGTAATTATCCATCTAATGCTTTCTCAATTTCGGTCCATGTTCTTTCAAAGAACCATTTCACCCCCTGTAGCCTGATCGCTAATCTTCCTTGCTGTGTCATGTACAAACATTGCAACAAAGTTGAAATAGTTTCAAAAATCACATAATTTTGTTATTGAGCTGTGCCCTGAATGTAGAGGATTTATCTGCAATAAATAGGGAATATGGAGGCAGTCCTCATGGCTATGCCACATACAGGAAGCCTCATCTGTTCCACAGACTGATAGATAAGTGAAGGGCATTTCATGGCTAACAAATCATTCCCTCGGTTTAGAATGTGCTATCAAATCCAGTAGAGGAGTCCCCTGCATGGATATGGTACAGAGTGAATAATATTTTACTTCGTAGAGCAGAGGAACTGTAAGAAGGGGAAAAAACAGTAAAAGGACAGAGAAGCAGGAGTACCCTGTGCTCATGCAGCTAATTGGTAAGATTATAGATGAACTGTGCCTTAACTCTGAATCACACTGATACATATTTTGGGCTCCATGTCATCTTTTCACAGGAGGGCCCATCATAGTAGTGAGAAATTTGCAGCAAGTTGTTTGTCAGGCACGAGTCTGTCAGCCAGAACACCTCTGAGGAAGGATTTACTGTAATAATTTTGCAGCTCAACGGTGCGAACTGAACTTCAGTAACTAAGGTGGAATGCATCACGTACTAGTCCAATATAAATTTACAAAGCCTGTGCTAGGTGGTGGTCTGATCTCAACTGGGATATGCTCACTGTGATCAGAGTGGGACTGGCATTCACCGTCCACGTCAGTATGGTCGCTCTCTATTGAACACAGGCTTTTCACTTCCCAATTCTGTCCAGTCTTGGTATTGGTTTATTATTGTCACATGTACCGAGATACAGTGAAAAACTTAGGTTTGCATGCCATTCATACAGATCATTTCAAAACATGAGTACTTTGAGGTAGTACAAGGGAAAAGCAATAACAGAATGCAGAATATAGTGTTACAGTTACAGAGGAAGTGAAGTGCAGGTAGACAATAAGGTACAAGGGCCACCCTGAGGTAGATTGTGAGGACAGGAGTTCATCGTTAACATTCAAGATGTCCATTCAAGAGTTTTACAATAGTGGGATAGAAACTGCCCTTGAACCTGGCAGTGCTTATTTTCAAGCTTTTGTATCTTCAGCCCAGTGGAGAGGGGGAGAAGAGAGAATGTCCGGGGTGGGTGGGGTCTTTGATTATGCTGGCTGCTTTCCCAAGGCAATGAGAAGTGTAGACAGAGTCCATGGGTAAAGTTATTTCTGCTGAATTCCTTATTTTATTAATTGGTGTTGATCTTGTACTCATGGCGCCTTGCTAGAAGCCCCGCAGCTGGAAGCATCTTTTCCACACGTACCCTATGGCACCTCAGCAGTGCTTCTGCACTCTTTATAAATACCAGGACTGTGCACAGTGATTTATGTGTAATCTTGCCTTGACCTTGACTGCTGGGGAGAGACAAAGGAACTTGGACATGGATATTATTTGGTTGTATTGGGAAATGCTAGTTAGTATATAATGAGAAATTATTATGGCAAATCTTTCTTCAGAGGTGCTCTGGCTGATACAGTCTTGCTTGACAGACTATTTATTGCATATTTCTCTTTGGTTAGGTGGGACCCTCCCATGGAGTTCAGTGGTGAGGCAGTGGTTAAATGACTGGATAGAAACCTCGAGGTTAGCAATCCAGAGAAGCTCCAATTTTACCAACACAACTGTGGAATTCAAATTCAGTAAATTAATTAATCTGGAATTTAAAAACAAAACTAGCTCAGTGATCATGAAACTCTTAATTTTGCAGAACAGTCCCATCTGATTGGCTGATGTACTTTTGGGAAGGAAATCAGCTGGTGGAACCCATCCTGTGAGTGCTGAGGATGAGGATGAGAGTCAGTCAGTCAAAGCTAGTGGATTGTCTCGGTTTCTCCCTGACATCTCCCAAACCAGTCTCCAGCCAATTCGATTCATTCTATTTGATATCAAGAAATATCTGAGAGCGCTTGCTACACCAAAGGCTGTGGGAACAGATAACATTCCAGCTGTAAGACTGAAGACCTGCACTCCAGAACTAGCCACACCACTAGCCCAACTGTCCCAGTACAGTCACAAAACTGGCACCTACCCAACAATGGGGAAAGTTGCCCAGCAATGTTCTACTCATAAAATGCAAAGGCAAATCCAGTGCAGCTATTTACTGACTAGTCAGACTACTATGAACATAAGGACAGCAGAAAACAGGAACAGAAGTAGGCCACTCAGGCTCTCAAGCCTGCCCTGTCATTCAGTATGATCATGGTTGCTCTGTCTCAGCCCCCACTTGAGTTATAGAGTCATACAGCACAGAAACAAGCCCAACTCACCTATGCCGACCAAGATGCTCATCTAAGCTCGTCCCATTTGCCTGCAGTTGGCCCATATCCCTCTAAACCTTTTCTATCCATGTAACTTCTGTGCTGGTTCTTCATAGCCCTCAGTTCTCTGACCTATAAAAAGATTGATATAAGTCATCAGCAAAGTGAAGGAAGCTGACATCCACAGAGCTATCATCTGACAATTAATCATGAATAACCTACTCTCCGATACCTAGATTGGGTTTCAACAGAACCACTTGGCTCCAGACCAGTTAACAATCTTGGTCCAAACATGGACTAGGGAGCTGAATTCTGGAGGTGAGGTGAGAGAGACTGCCCTTGACATCAAGGTGGCATTGGCTTCAAGGAGGTCAATGCACAGCAAAGGGAAAGCTCTCTGAAGGCTGGAGTTGTACCTCACACAAAGGAGAAAGGTGGGTGTGGCTATTTGAAGTCAGTCATCCTAATCCTAGCATATCACTGCGTAATTTCCTCAGGGGCGGGTCCTAGACCCAACTATCTTCAGCTGCTCCTCCATCAGTGACATTTCTTCCATCATAAGGTCAGACATTTGCCGATGACTGCACAATGTTCATTTCCATTTGCCACTTCCAAGTCTTGTTGCATGCAGCCTAATGCCGTTAACACTGTGGGGATCACCGTTAACCAGAGGCTGAACTGATCCAACTGCACAAATAGTGTGGCTACAAAAACAGGTCAGAGGCTATGTATCCTGCAATGTGGAACACACCTCCTGATACCTTAAAGCCTTTCCACCATGTATTAAGTATAAGTCGGGAATGTGATGGCATGCTCCCAATGTCTGGATGAGTGCTTCTCCAGCAACTCTGAAGAAGCTTGGCAGTTTCCAGGACCAAACGGTCCATTTGATTGGCATCTGATTCACTACCGCTATGTGGCTTTGGTGTTCACCATGTGCAAGGTGCATTGCAGTTTCTCACCCAGGCTGTTCTGACAACATCTTCTGAATCTGCAAACTTACCAAGAAGGACAAGAGCAGCAGACACATGGGGACACTGTCACCTGTGGGCTCCCCTTGACTTGCACAGCATCCTCCTGGAGAAATGTGTTGCTGAGCCTTCATTGTTGCTGGTTCTCAGTCCTAGAACTCTTGAATCAACAGCATTACAGCAGTTTTTTTCACCGCTTTGCAAGTGGACTTGGGGCACTGGTAAAGTGGTGAAAAAATGCACAGGCGAAGTTGTCCTTGTCAGTGATGCCCAGATAGCAGAAAATGAATAAATACAAAATACGTTGACCTTCCCTGATCTGGCTAATGTGTGACTCCACCCACAGCTGACTCTTTGTTGTCACATGTAATCCACCTGCTATGTTGCTGCAGTGGTTCATTGTCATCTTTTTGAGGGCACTTAGGGATGGGCAAGAAATGCTGTCCCCGGGCGTGACACCCCTCCCCTGAGAAATGGATAAAGAACAGCAGCTTTGACTGATAGGGAGGGGAGGATTAGGCTCTGGGTGGTCTGCCATGCCTAAATGGCTCTAAGCTGCCACTTGTGAGGTACCAGACAGTGGTCAATGCCAGGAGGAGTTGGCACCTTCAGGAGGACAGATGGGAGATAGCAGAAATAGCAAGGACGTTTCTTTGTCTGTAAAGAGTTAAACGTTTTTGAACGCAAGCTGAAGAGGTGGAAGAAATCAGCACAGAACGTAAAGAATGAGGGGGAAAAGAGATGATTATTATGTCAAAAATTAGACTTTAATATTGACATCAACTGTTGGAAAAGTGACAATTCTATTCTGTCAGGCACATCCTCACACACTTTTACTGTCATTAAAGGCTGTGATTTTTCCTCCTTGACAGCTCCGTATAAAGGTCAGGCATCAGCACCATATAGGTGGCTGCTGCTGTCAGTAACCAGGAGAAATGAAGGGTCACAGCAACTGAGGCCCTGACACTGCTCAGCACTGCTGAAACTGAAGCACATGGTGTAATTAGTTTGGAGCGGAAGCCAACTTTACCCCCTCTACCTACCTACCTAACTACCTCTCTCTCTCTCTCTCTCTCTCACACACTCTCGCTCTCTCTCTTTCTCTCCCTCTCTTTCTTTCTTTCTCACTGTCTCTCTCTTTCATTCTCTCTCTCTGTCTTTCTATCTTTCTCTCTCACTCTTTCTCTCTCTCTTTCTTTCTCTCTCTCTCTCTCTTTCTCTCTCTCTCTTGTCATTATTCACACATTACAGAGCCAAAGTGGCCGACATGGAATCTGTCAGTTGTACCTTTTCATACAAGTGGCAGGAAGATGTGCGTATATAATACATGTGGTGTCTATCTCAATCTTGGAATGTCACAAATCAAATTAAATACTTGGGAAGTATATTTTTTGTTGTCAGGAGAACTTTACCCAACTTGTGCACAGGAACTTCCAACAAACTCATATGACTGGGTGATCATTATTGGTGAGGAGGATGGTGGGGAGCAACCCCAGCTCTTCACGGCATGTTTAGTATCCACCTGAGAGAGCAAACAGGGCTTTGCTTTCATGTCTTACCTGATAAAGATAAAGCAGCATTCACTCAGTACTGCTCTGGAAGAGCCGGCCGAATGTTGTTGTACACTGGTCTCTGAAGTGGAACTCAGATCCACAGCTGCCTGAGGTGGAAGTGTAAATGGCACGGTCTGACTTCTCTCTTAAGTGTGTGTAAGAGACCAGGGTTTCAAAGCAATGGCGACTTCTTATCATAAACTAAAATAATTTAAAAATTATTGAATCAAGTTAATACGTTTCTAACTTTAAAGCTTATTCATCTTTTGTAATCATTCTTATCTGGAGAGGCTGCTGCTTGAGTAAGTGCCTAATGTGACCTTTGTGTAAGCAGGAGATTTTGCAGAGAGTAGTTAAGATACATTTAAGAGGAAGTGGATAAACGCAAGGGAGGAAGGAATAGAAGAGTGTCCTGACTGGATAAGATGAAGAAGGTGGTCAGAAGTCAGTATGCAGTTTAAAAAAAACTGGCATGGATGCCTTTGGGTGAATGGCCTGTTTCTACACTGCAATTTCAAGAGCTGTAGGTCCTAGAAATCTGAAGTAAAACAGAAAGTACTCAGGGTGCAATGGTGTCGGTCATTGCCCTGAAACATAGCTCTATTATTTTCTCTCTGCAAATACAGCCTGATCTGTTGGATATCCCCAGCATTTCTTTCTGTCCTCTTGCATATGTGTGTGTGCTTGTGTTTGCATTGCTAAGTTCTCAGGCACAGCAGAACAGCGATGATGAAAGCCAAATTTATTTAATCCAATCAGTCCATTGCTGCCTGCTCCGTGGGAGCTGGTAGATTAAATGGATGCACACACGTCCATGTGCTTAGAGCAGGTGAGACAAATAATTCACCGGCAATCTGTGGGTGAGAGGCAAAGCAAGATCATAAAGAGCAATATCACTTCAAGCAGCCGGCAGAGAGCCACTGCCTTCTCCTCTTCTCTCTTAGGGGGTAAGGTAGCATAATAGCCAGAGAGCTGGTTCAGAGACATGAGTTCGATTCCCACCCTGGCAGCTAGGGAATTTAAATTCAGGTAATTAAATAAATCTGGAATGTATCAAAAGCATGTCTTTTCAGTTTCGGGAAACATGAAACCGCTGGATTCTTGTAAAAATTTATCTGGTTCAGAGATACCCTGGTTCAGGATATCCATCTGGTTCAGGAAATTGGATGTGTTTACCTGCCTGGCTCCACAAGCAACAATGTGACTCCTTGATACAGGGGCAAATGGGGAGGGGCAATAGTTGCTGGCATTGTCAGTGATGTGCACATCCTGTGATTGATAACGTTAAAATAACTATAATCCTGGGTGCTAATTATAATCCTCTGCCACTTTCTCAGCTCAAGGAGTGCTGAGGTCAGTGACCAGAAGCTTTCCTGGTCTAATTGGTGCAGGTCAATGCATTGGAAATCCTCTCTCTGATCCTTTAAGCCACAGGCTAGGACCTGATCTGTCGCATGCCGTGCTGTACAGCTCGTTCAAGTGTCAATCAGAAGGAGGTGAAAGCAAAACAGCATGAATGCTGGAAATCCTCAGCAGGTCGTGTATCATGGGGAGGGAGGGTGCTGCAGCTCCTGACCTTTCAAGAGAACTGGACAAAGTTAACGAGAAAACAAGGTTCAGTTTCAAAGGAAGGAAGAGGACAGAATAGCATGAAACATCCGGAATAGGGTGGAGATTAAGTGACGAAATTGCTGATAGTATGAGGCACATGGAAGTGGTAATGAAATGTGAAGAAAGCAAACAGAGGCCTAAATGGGAAAAGCAGAGCCGTCATTAGAAATTGTTGAAGTTAATGTTGCATTTGGGCCTATAATGTACCTAATCGAATGATGATGCGCTGCCGCTCGAGCTTACATTAGGCTTTGTTGCAACGGTGTAGGAGGTCAAGGATATTAGGACAAGCTTCCTCCCACAGCTCATTGGAGCCATGTGATTGACCACTGCCTGCTGAGTCAGCTATTGCTCCATCATCTCGTGAAAAAACATCTTGGAAATGGGCTTTAGAGTTTTAGGATAAACAGAGACTGATTTCTGTGTGAACCCTGTGCACCCCAGTGCCGCAGTATCATCATACGGTGGAAATGAATTCCTGTATTCTGAATGACATCAGCCTTTAATGAGGCAGAGTCGATCTCTGCACCTGTAAATAACATCGTCAAAGACTTCGATTCCTATGGGATCTTTCAGAGGAATCAGGAGTCCAGAGCAACAGGTCCCAGGCTCCTTCCCCTCTCCTGTCCTGCTCTTCATAAGCTCAGTTCCCCCGAGTGAGTCTGTTCTGAAGGACAAGATTGGACACTCCCTGTGACCAGCTCGCACAGAGACTTCACTTGCTGCCCAACCCCCAGGGGCCCCCAAAATCATTTCATGGCAAAAACCAAATCAAGTTCCGTCCAGATGGCCAGATCGTTTTTTAAAGATGTCACATGACCCACTTTGAAATGGTGGTCACCCTACCCGATGCCGTGGGTGGAAAAGCCTGGCTGCTGTGAATCAGTTAACTCTGTGCCCAGTCTCCCATGGACACACCTCTCTTTGCTGCCAGTAAAAACTGCCCCTGAATTTGATAGCCTCCCAAATTCTGCTTAGCTGATACCACAACATTAATAAGGCTTCTACAAAGCTTTTCTGAGGTAAGCATCATTCTGCAGGTGCAGAGATTTGCTCTGCTTAATGACAAATTGGTATTATTCATTAAAGCAAGAATTCATTTTTACTATGATAATGATGTGGTTGCACTGAGGTAGAACCTGACCCGACTTTGGGGCAAGATAGAATGAGCATCCACATAGAATGTAATATTTATTAGGGTAGGCAAGTGGTGCTGAGGTATAAAATAAATCAAAATCCTACTGACTGGGAGGAAAATAGAGTGGTACAGGCTCACCTCAGAGTTAATGTTTCGAGTCGAAGACCCTTCAACCTTAAACGCTACCTCTGTTTCTCACTCCGCAGCTGCTCCCTAACCCCCAGCATTATTTGTTTTCAAGTTTTCAGCATCTGCAGTAGTCTGACCTTCATCAGACATGACCTCATTGATCGGCGGAACAGGCTTCAAGGGGCTTATGGATTACTCCTATTTCCTAGTAATAGGCTTATTTATGTTCTTATTCTGCAGTCTGAGAAAGGGAAAAAAACTGAGAGGAAAGAAGTGCCAGGATATTATGGCCTGAAGATTATTATGGTCTGAGTTAGAGAAGGAGACAGAATTTTGGAGTCATGGTGTCAGGCAGTGATATTAGTGATGGGAGGTTTCACCTCAAGGCTCATGAGTAATATTATAGTCCTCTTTACCAATGCCAAGTTTCTAAAGCAAATGTACTTCCAATCCTGGGCCTCCTCAGGAGAAGTGCTCTCAATGCTGGTGTCTGAAGCTGGGAAAGAGTTCCGCTGGATTGTAATGGATTTTTGATAGCTGTAATTATTGAAATATGTCACACAGATGTGGCAAAGCAGCTTGACAACACTTTAGGGTAATAACTGCTCAGTGTTAGATTGCCAGATCTCCTGTCACATTTATTGAGGGAAGATTTTACTTCTTTATGTTTTACAGAGGTGATGTCCCTGATTCTCATCAAACTATACCAGCTGGGTTGAGATGGTTCACATCACCAGTGGCAACTCTGTGTAAACATTAAATTATTAATGAGAATGAACATTGGTTTTAATTGTTTCACTTGCATATTATTAAAATAATTTTCTGCTTTGTTTTTCTTGTTTGTATCTTTTATTCTCATTCACGTGGCAGACAGACATGGCTGTGGGTAGTTGACTTAGATGGTTGTGGATCTTGGCTGAAATTCGGTGTGGTACAGTGGGAGCACTGCTCTGTTGTAGATGCTGACCTTCCATTGAGGAAGTACAAGATTTTCTGGGAGATCAGGGTGGTTATCTCATTGTTGGGCCAACATTCATCCCTTAACAGTAAGTGATCCAGTCATTGATCACGTTGCTGTGTGTGGGAACCAGCTATGTATGCATTGGCTGCTGTATTTGTCGACATTATGGCAGTGACTATATTTTGATGTGTTCATACTTCACTAATAATATCCATCGGGCTGAGCTGAAATCATAGAGAGCTGGCCTAGGTTTTATGCCAAAGTGAATTGAATGAAGTTAAATAATGGATATGACTACAATTGGAAACTAGAGGCACATAAACAAGAATAGGCAGGAGTGTTCTCTGCATTCCATCTTCCTTGTCCAGGTGTGGTATCTGAAACCCCTGCTGAATCTGGGAGTTTTGACTGGGCTGGTAATCTGATTGAAGGTTCCAGTGTTAAGTGAAGGAAAGAAGGGGGCTGGGTTGTGAACATCAGTGCAGTGAATGGTTGTCTCAGAGGGAAAGCTTGTTTCCTCATGACTTCCAAGACATTTTTCTTTTTAAATGGTCTAGTTTAAAGCTGTTAACTCTTCCTGTCAAATATTGTGTGTGCGCACACACAATCGCGTGCACTATGCATGTGTTTGTGTGCATGGCTTTTTGTGCACACATGTGTATACATGTGTGTGCGTGTAGACTGATGCTCCTGGGGATTACCACAGCCAAGTCTGACTCTACCTTGACAAACACAAGCACTAAACACTTCGAGGA
>JARFYF010000051.1:11968090-11979546 GCA_030265395.1 Rhina ancylostomus | reverse complement strand
GGTTCCCACTGGGTGTTCCGGTTTCAGTGACCAGGGTTTCCCACTGGGTGTTCCGGTTTCAGTGACCAGGGGTCGTTTTTTCAGCAGCCAGGGGTTCCCACTGGGTGTTCCGGTTTCCTCCCACATCCCAAAGATGTGCTGGTAGTTTTATTGACTCATTCTGTAGTTAGGTGGCAAAAGAATCAAAGGGGAGTTGACGGGCATGTGGGAGAGAATACATTGTGGTACAGGGACATGGGATAGATGGGAGGGGCATTGATGGGGTGGGTCGAAACGTCTCCTTTTGTGGAAGAAGTGAGGGAGCTCTGGGGAGTGAGTGAGGGAGTTCTGAGGAGTGAGTGAGGGAGCACTGAGGGGAGAGAGTGAGGGAGCACTGAGGGGAGTGAATGAGGGAGCATTGAGGGGAGTGAATGAGGGAGCATTGAGGGGAGTGAGTGAGGGAGTTCTGAGGAGTGAGTGAGGGAGCACTGAAGGGAGTGAGGCAGCACTGAAGGGAGTGAGTGAGGCAGCACTGTGGGGAGTGAGTGAGGGAGCACCGAGGGGAGTGAGTGAGGGAGCACCGAGGGGAGTGAGTGAGGGAGTTCTGGGGAGTGAGTGAGGGAGCGCTGAGGGGAGTGAGTGAGAATGAGGGAGCACGAGGGAGAGAGCCGTTGCCTGTAATCTCCCCATCCTGCTATGTCTCCAGCACTGACTCACTCTTACTGAGGGATTCATGAGCTGCCATTGGAGTCACCCGTGGGACCACCTGGTCTTGGTGAGTCGGTAACCAATGATGGGAAGCAAATTAGTTCAGGAACAGCATTCCCAGACTCTGGGGTTTCTGGAGTTTGATAGCAATTGAGGTGGAGTAAGTGGGAGGGTGGAGTGTGTAGGTCAGTTCTGGGGTCTTCAAACCTCAGGTAAGATCAATGCGTTTCAGCTCTGTGAAGGCAGGATTGATGGTGCAATGACAAGAGACTATTTATGTCAATATTGATTCCACCCTGATCTACTCTTTCAACAAATAACTGCTCTCATTCAGCTGCATGCTGTCTGTACCATGGTTAATGTGCACACCCTGCTGAGATCTAGTAGGGACTTACCTCTATTTGCCTAATTTCATCAATACTTGATGTGCTTTTGCTTCACTGCTCCATGTACCTAATGTTGATCACATTAGATGCCTGATGTGTTTACTTCACACCGTCAGATCTTCAGTCACAAAATAAGGCTGATACTCCATGGAGTGCTGAGGGAGTGCTGGACTCCCTCAGGTACTGTCCTTTGGACGAGTTGATAACCTAAGGTCCTTGTCTCATTTCTCGGGTGGATATGGAATCATAGCATCATAAAAGGTACAATGAGACTGTTCATCATAATGCAAGGGACCAAAACTTCTTACTCAATGTCATTAAAACAGATGATCTAATGCTTATGACATTGTTGTTTGTGGGAGTTTGCTGTATTTGGTAAATTGGTTTATTATTGTCACATGTACCGAGGTACAGTGAAAAACTTGCTTTGCATTCTGTTCATACAGATGAATTCATTACACAGTGCACCGAGGTAGTACAAGGTAAAACAATAATAGAATGCAGAATAAAGTGTTGCAGTTACAGAGAAAGTGCAGTGTTGGCAGACAATAAGGTGCAAGGGCATAATGAGGTACATTGTGAGGTCAAGAGTCCATCTTGTTGTACTAGGGAACCATTCAATAGTCTTATAACAGCGCCATAACAGCTGCCTTTGAGCCTGGTGGTACGTGCTTTCAGGCTTTTGTATTTTCTGCTTGATGGGAGGAGAGAGAAGAGAGAATGTCCCAGGTGGGTGGGGTCTTTGATTATGCTGGCTGCTTTACCGAGGCAGCGAAAAGTATTGACAGAGTCCATGGAGTGGAGGCTGGTTTCCATGATGTGCTGGGCTGTGTCCACAACTCTCTGCAGTTTCTTGCAGTCCCGGACAGAGCAGTTGCCATAGCAAGCCATGATGCATCCAGATAGGATGCTTTCTATGGTGCATCGATAAAAGTTGATGAGTGTCAAAGGGGACATGCCAAGCTTCTTTAGCCTCCTGAGGAACTAGAAGCGCTGGTGAGCTTTCTTGGCCGTGACGATTACATGGTTGGTCCAGGACAGGCTACTGGTGATGTTCACTAGGAACTTGAAGCTCTCAACCCTCTTGACCTCAACACCATTGATGTAAACAGGAGCATGTGCACCACCCCCCTTCCTGAGGTCAATGACCAACTCTTTTGTTTTGCTGACATTGAGGTAAAGGTTGTTGTCTTGACACCATGTCACGGGCCTCTCCATCTCCTTCCTGTACTCTGACTCATCATTATTTGAGATACAACCCACTACGGTGGTATCATCTGCAAACTTGTAGACAGTGTTGGAGCAGAATCTGGCCATGCAGTCTTGAGTGTATAGGGAGCAGAGTAGGGTGAGAACGCAGCCTTGTGGGGCACCAGTGTTGAGAATAATCGTGGTGGAGGTGTTGCTGCTATCCTCAATGATTGTGGTCTGTTGGTCAGGAAGTCAATGATCCAGTTGCAAAAGGAGGTGTTGAGTCCCAGGTCTAGGAGTTTAGAGATGTAGAGGCCAAACTTTACTAAGTTATTTGGCTGTAATACATCAAGTCAAGACGAGTTTATGGTCATATACACAAGTACAGGAGAGAGCCTGCTGGGGGCAATTACCCACTGGTTGAGGGTATACGTGCAGGAGGCAAGTGATTGAAGTGATCAATGAAACTGAACAAAAGCTTGCCTGACAGGCCGACTCTGATGGATGAGCTCAATCTGCAAGGGTTGGTGGACTGGGTGCGGAGAGCTAGAGAACAGTATCTGTGCCCAGACAGGACTCAGACCTGACTGTTAGTTTTCTGTCCCAGTCAAGTGCTTTTATTTATTTTTAGTTGGAATAATTTCTTGTAAGGTCCTCTGGTGATTTAGGCTGCAGACCTGGTGTTAATTACCTTGTAAGATGATCAGTGTGGAAGATGTTTACAATGTGCTTTGAACTTTTGCAGTTTTGGTATCACATCTGATGGCACAATGGGCTTCCCAGTGCCTACACTGTGGCTACTTACTTTGACTCATTGCCTTTCTCTGCTCAGTGCCAGGTCATCTGCTGTTGCTGAACCTGTGGCATTGTTAGCTCTGGACTTGGCTGGTCGTTCACGCTCCCTGTCAGTCTCACTCTTTCTTCTCCCTGTAAACTTAAGAGACCATTCAAACTGTGTCTTAACTAACAGCATCCATCCCTCTTTCACTGTTAAACATAGTCTCAATCGTAAAAGGTTTTCTCTTTGTTTTTAAATCCCCCCATGGCCCCATCTCCAGCCCTGAAGTCTCTTGGTATTTTCCTCTTTCATGTCCCAAATTTGAATCATTCTACAATGGACGGTAATGTCTTAACCTGTCAAATCACTAGTCTCTAAAATTCCATCCCTGTACACTTTTATGAATCTTCTTAAAATCCATCTTTTTAACCAAGTTTTGTGCCACCTACTCTGGTAACTCCTTACTTGACATCACATTTTGTCTGGTAAACTCCTTCCAGTCACTCTGGGATGTTTTGCTAGTTGACTATGTGTTGTCGCAAACGTGTGAGCAGGGACTTAACTGGAGAGAGAAAGCACTGTAAGGATCCCTGCAGTCTATTTCATCACATAAATGAAAAAGGTACTTTGACAAAATTCTAACACTGCTGCGCAGGTGCGCAAACACATATTTGGAATCATAAAACTGTGGAAGAGATTATTCAATCCCTCAAGCCTGTAACTCAGGAACAGGAGAAGGCCATCTGGCCCATTCTTCAACTGCTGTCTCCTTGATAGAAGCGTCCAATCAGTTTCAGTTCCTCAGCTCTTTCCCCAAAGCCTTTTTTGAGTATTTGGCCAATTCCCTTCTGAAAGTTGAATCTACTTTCACTCACCTTTGAATGCGGTGCATTCCACATTGTCACAATTCACTGTGTAAATCTTCTGCTCTCAAAGCTCTCCAAACCTCGGGGTTTTATGCCAAGGTGTTACCAACCCTATTGTCACTGAGGTGGGGATTTCAGGAGATTCTCTTTTCCCCAAAAAGTGTTGGGAATATGGAGTGGTTGAAGTGAATATTATTGTTAACCTTAACCCTAGTGGGGAAGGGCAGGAGGAGGGTTAAATGGAACATAAATGTTGGCACAGACAGGTTGGGCAGAAGGTTGTTGCTTAATGCTTGGGGAATTAAAGACGTAGGAAGAAATTATGCTTCAGTTATAAAGGGCATTGGTGAAACCACAGCTGAAATACTGTGTACAGTACTGGTCTTCTTATTAAAGGAAAGATGCGAATGAATTGGAAGCAGTTTACCAGACTAATACCTGGAATGGGTGGGTTGTCTACTGAGAAAAAGTTGGACAAACTGGGCTTGTATCCATTGGAGTTGAAAAGAATAAAAGGGGACTATTTGAAGTCCTTGCCCGTCTTGACAAAGTGAAAGTGGAGTGGCTGCTGCTTCAAGTGGAAGAATCTAGAACTGAGGACCATGTTTGAAGATAAGGGGTCACCCAGTCAAGACAGGGATGATGCAAAACTTTCTCTCACGGAAGGTTGTGAGTCCTTGGAACTGTTCCAAAGGTGGTGAAAACAGTGTCTCCGAATATGTTTTAAGGCAGAGGAAGATAGAATCTTGACAATCAAGGGGGTGAATGTTACTGTGGGTGGAGTTGGGTTTACAGTCACGTCCACCATCATGTTAATAAATGGTGAAGCAAGTTTGAGGGTTGCGTGGCCCACTATTTTGTTTCTGTGTGCCATGTATTACAGTTTCATTGCCTTACATGTAATAACATATGAAATGACATGAAAAATGATGTTAGATTCCACCCACTGTAATCTTATTAGGCAAACACGTCATTGTATAAATTGCACCTCCCCACTTTGTAGACCCTTCCATTCATACCTAGACTTGTACACTGATTTTGACAGTAAATTTCCACCTGTAAAGTCAATCATTGGGAAAATGCTTTGGTGTTTTTTTTGCTTATCACCCTCCTATCATTTCCCATTGTTTCTATCTTCCTCCATTTTCAATCCAATGGATTTCATTTCTTTTCCCTTCTCTACTTCTTTTCTCATCCACTGGTCAGGTCTTACAAGCAGGGGAGAGAAGTCGCTGCTTTAGTATTCTGGTGCTGACTAAGCCGATTTCTTCCACAGCACTCAATTCTATTACTGCCATGCCAATGTAAACTTATGGAAATTTATTGTAATGAGTGTTATTAATATTCACATTTTAATATGACACTCCACCCAGCAGAGGTAAATGGCATCATATTTTTGATGATAAGGTAACTTGGGTATGTGCAGGCATAAGATCACAAGGAAGGTGTGGACCCTTTGTATTTAAAGGTGCCCTGATTCCAGTAATTGTTGGCTTGCAAACTCGCACATGGGAACAAGAGCAGTTAATGCCATGATGCTAGGTTATGGTAGATCAGGTCCCCAACTCCCCTCATTGGAGTTTGCTCCATATCCCCTAGTGGTCCATCCAACATCAAACTCCATGTGTTTCACTGGTTAACCATGGTAATTCACTTCAGAGATATTTTGTTGGCTGTAAACTTGCTGAAGATGTGAAAAGCCAGGCTCGAGTACAAGCCTCTTCCTTTGCGTAAGGAATGGTCACTCGACTGAAGTACCGGAGGTCCATCATTACCCTTTGAACTATCATCGGCAGACAGTATTTTCAAAGGAAGGTCACTCAGAAATAGCCCCTTAAATCTAATGCTGACTGAGGCAATTTTCTCTACAGCATTTAAATCTAATTCTGCTGTGCCAGCATAAAATTATGGAAATTTATTGTAATGAGCATCATTAATATTCACTTATTAACATGACACTGCAGCCTACAAAGGCAGAGGCAGTCATATTTGTGGTGGCAAGGTAACTTGACCCAGCACAGACACAGAATTTTAACTGTACAAGCAGGCCAACATTGGGACAGCCTGGGATGATGTAAGATGCTATAGGAATGCAAGTGTTCCCATGTTTGTGCAAGGGTTAAGCTGGCAAGATGCCCTTCCCTGACACGATGGCAGAGTTTCTTCAGCCTAGATCCAACTCCTTGGATTGCAATCATAAGCAATAGGAGCCAATGAGGTGGATCTGATAGGCAGTCCAGAGAATAAAAGACTCATACACATTACATGGGCCCTGCGCTCAATCAAGATTAGATTCCCTCATGCAGTGATAATGGGAAAGTAGTTTCACTTAAAAGGGTTTTTTGTCTCCCTGATTGTATTGTGGAGATAGCCTAATGGCAGCACAAATGTACTTTTTACTGTCCTTGGGAGAATTCCCAGCTTCCTGGTCCTTTTCCTCAAGTCCAGCGAGATCACCCCCAATGTACACTGCCCTCAGGATGGCTGCGGTGGGGAAGAAATGGTCACCCACCTCTTTGTAGACTGTGGATCTGCCTCGAGGGTGTGGAGGTGGATGCAAGGGTCTGTGTACCACTTCATCCCCAGCAGCTGCGTTAACAGAGGATGCTCTGTTCTAGGGCTGTTTCCGGGGACATACACCGAGACAGACATCAAGTGCTGCTGAAAGGTCATCAACTCGGTGAAAGACGCCCTTTGGTCTGCCTAAAACTTGGTGGTCTTCCAGCTTAGCGAGATATCCGTAAAGGAATGCTGCCGACTGGCACAGTCCAGGCTGCAGGAGTATGTGCTGAGGGACGCACTGAAGCTCAGTGCAGACAATGCTAAGGCTCTGTGGGGATGAACCTCAGTATAGGCTCCTTCTGCTACCACACATGGAGGGGCAGAGTTGGGTGGGGAAGCCCCTCAAACAATAAAAGTGTGCCAGCAATCATGGTTCAATTCCTGCTGCTCTCTGTAAGGAGTTTGTGTGTTCTCTCCGTGTCTGTGTGGATTTCCTCCAGGTGCTCCGGTTTCTTCCCACGTTCCAAAGATGTACTGGTTAATAGGTTAAATGGGTGTAATTGGGTGGTGCAGGCTCATTGGGCTGCAAGGGCCTGTTACCATGCTGTATAAATAAAATTTTAAAGTTTTTTAAAAGAATTGGTAATGGTGCTTTGGTTTTGAAACAAGTAAGTTAACACTGTTGAGTGTAATGACCATGAATGTAGAAGTTTTGCACTGTTTCTTCTTTTGTATAGAAGATAAGATGTCTTTATTAGTCACATGTACATCGAAACACAGTGAAATGCATCTTTTGTGTAGAGTGTTCTGGGGGCAGCCCACAAGCATTGCCGTGCTTCTGGCGCCAACATAGCATGCCCACAACTTCCTAACCTGCACATCTTTTGGAATGTGGGAGGAAACCGGAGCACCCGGAGGAAACCCAAGCAGTCACGGGGAGAACACACAAACTCCTTAGAGACAGTGGCCGGAATTGAACCCGGGTCGCTGGCGCTGTAATAGCGTTACGCTAACCGCTACACTACCATGCCTGCCCACATATTTTTTTATTGTGAATAAAGTTTATTTCTGAAATTAAAAGAAGTCCAGGCCTTTGGGAAGGGTTCCTCTTATTCTATGTATGTGTCTGAAACAAAAGGAACAATCGTTGAGTTTCCCTTCTGCACCTCAACCATCATTCCCCTTCCCATTTCCTTGCCCAAGTCACTGTGACGGTGATTGACAGCGCTTTATTTGACTGCCAGTAACCACTCTGTTTGCCTGTGTAGGCCACTGGGGTGATCAGGAGAGGTTAGTGTTTTGGACTGCACACTGACCTGCACCCCAATCCCACATTAAGGACTGTTGCCTCCCAAGCCTGGCTGAGATCAGCTTGGTTAACCTGGGTTGTGGGATTTCAACATGTTGACATCAAGGGGGCTTAGCAATAATACAGAAGGCTCAGCCCACTGTACGACTCTGTCTAACGACCTCAGTGAAAGATGTTGTTTGTGTTCACTGGTTTCCCTTACCTCACTTACCTGATACCTGAATGTAGCCCCTGATCTGGACCCATCTGTCATCAGAAGTTCTTCTGCAGTGGGTTAACCCTGACCCCAGCTTACCTGGGAGGTTTGTGAATATCTCGCGTTCACCACCCTGATCTCCCTGACGTAGGAAGGTAGCACTTCATCATGGGAGGAGTGCAGTGCCAGAATGCAGTGGGGATAACAGCATATCGAAGATTTTCACCTTCTCGGAAGTGATCTGGATTGTTAGTCTGGCCCTCCCGCAAAAGCGAGGAACACCAATGTTGTCTTTTGTTTGGGCCCAAGCCAGCTAACTGGTTGTGATGAAAACAGAAAATGCTGGAGATACTCAGTAGGTCAAGCAGCATCTGTGGAGAGAGAAACCTAGTTAACATTCCAAGAAAATGACCATGCAGCACACTTCTGATGAAACATCATTGACCTGAAACGTTAACTCTGCTCCTCTCTCCACAGATGCTGCTTGACCTGCTGAGTATTTCCACTATTTTCTGTTTTTATTTCAGATTTTGCTGTATCTGTAGTTTTTTTTGATTTTTAGTTAATAAGTCATATATTGCCTCCCTAATGCCAGTGTCAAGGACATCACAGAACAGCTATAGGGCACTTGGGTTAATGGGATTGTTGGGAGTGTTCTCGGAGTTGGCCTACATTCAGTGGGCCAAATTGCCTCCTTCTGTGTCACAAGAGAATGCCCACACCAGCTTTTAAAGACCCGCTCTCCTCAAGTCTTCATCACAAATAAGCAAATGGCAATTAAGTGATAAATACTCTCCAGAGCCCCCTTGACCTTCTGAATCTGCCTGAGAGGACAGAGGGGCCTTGGTTTAACATCTCATCTGAAAGACAGCATGTTGGACTCTGAGGCATCCTCAGCATCGCATGGGGAATGTCGGTCTTGACTTTGTGTTCCGGTCTTGACGTGTTCTGGTCTCTGGGACAACCTCCCCTCTCAAACGCAAGAATGCTAATCACCAAAGCAGGGCACTTCTTGTCACCGAACCCAGCAGCTTCTGTGTCCTGGTGGCTATCTTGGCATCAGTGGATGGTTCAGCTGCAGTTCCCAAGGCCAGGCTAACAGCAAGAAGTTATTGAAAGGCAGTGTTGCTGAAACAGAAGAAGGTGGCTATGTTTATTTGTTGGACTTCTGGTGTTGGCCCAGGGATGAGAAACCTTAGGATTTTATCTCAGTCAATAACACTCCAGTGAACATCACTCCACTCATTGTGAACAGTCACCATTAAAGAAGGTCCTTTAATGGTTTACAGCACAGTCGGACGCAGAATCCATTACAGAGTACATTAAGAATGATGCTCGTAATAAAGCTGTGATTCAATTCGTATGCTAATCTCTTTCCTATAACCATGGCAAATTTAACTTGCATGCAAAAATAATGCACCTTGCATGACGGTGGTTTTAAAGGATAATCAGATGTTATAACAAGCTCCTTTCTCAAGGAGAGGGAAGGGCTAAAATTTCTGAAAGGTTTCAATGTGGGGCTTTTACCACTTTTGGGGAACTAATTTTATGGCAGTTGATTAATAAATCCAGCAAGGATTTCAGGGGGAGCATCTTTACTGAAACAGTGGAGAGTGTGTGGAACTCACAAACACAAGGAGCAGTTGAGGTGAACAGTTATGTTGTTGGGTAAAGGAAGGAGGAAAGAACAGACTGGCAAGTAGATAGGCTGAGGTGTGTGAAGGTGGGAGGTGCCCTGGTGGAACATTAACACTATTGGTATTGGTTTATTATTGTCACTTGTACCGAGGTACTATGAAAAATGTCTTACAAACTAATCGTACAGGTTAATTCATTACACAGTGCAGTTAGTACAGGTAAAAACAATAAGGTAGTACAGGTAAAAGCAATAACAGTACAGAGTAAAGTGTCACAGCTACAGAGAAAGTGCAGTACAATAAGGTGCAAGGTCACAACAAGGTAGATCGTGAGATCAGAGTCCATCTCATCGTATAAAGGAACTGTTCAATAGTCTTATCACAGTGGGTAGAAGCTGGCCTTCAGTCTGGTGGTACATGTCCTCAGGCTCCTGTATCTTCTATCTGATGGAAAAGGAGAGAAGAAAGAATGACCCGGGTGGGTGGGATCTTTGATCATGCTGGCTGCTTCACCAAGGCAGCGAGAGGTAAAGACAGAATCCAAGGAGGGGAGGCTGGTGTCTGTGATGTGCTGGGCTGTGTCCACAACCCTCTGCAGTTTCTTGCGGTCCTGGGCAAAGCAGTTGCCGTACCAAGCCATGATATATCCAGATCGGATGCTTTCTGTGGTACACTGGTAAAAGTTGGTGAGAGTCAAGGGGGAAAAACTGCATCTTTAATGCAGCAAAATTGTCACAAGAGGATGGTCAACACCAAGCTACTGAATGAGATACCAGGGGAGGAAACTTAAAGTTGATCAAAGAAAAGCAAACAAAACCTGCAGATGCTGGAAAGCAAAGATAAAAACAGAGAATGCTGGGCATACTCAACAGGTAAGGCAGTGGCTGGGGAGAGAGAAAAGGGGTAAATGTTTCAAATCAGTGACCCAACATCAGTTATAATAAAAGGTTATTGACCTGAAACATTGTCCCTGTTTCTTCATCCACAGATGCTGCCTGACCTGCTGAGTGTTTCCAATACTGTTGTTATTTTAGCTCGGTCAAAATGTTAGTTTTAAGGAACAGCTTAAAGAGAGAAGGAGAGCTTTAGGGAAGGGCATATTTCAATAATAAATTTTGCTGCAACATTATGAGATGCAAGTAAAATCATGTCAAATCTACTTTTGTGCAAGTTTGTTAGGGAAGGAGTTGCAGATTGTGGGCCAAAGCTAGGAAAGTAAAACTTATTCAGTCCTTTTTTTCAAAGAGATGTACTCTGGCATCTTAAGATACACTAGGGTGCAGTAGCATAGATATTTTTGTTAACTGGATGAATAATCCACAGGAATGAACAAATGAATTGGTGACAAATCCCACCATAGCAACTGGAGAAATTAACTTCCATTGCCTGAGTGTAATTTGGAATAAATAGCTCTTATCAGTAATGGGGATGTAGAGTCAGAGAGGCATAGTCATAGAGTCATAAAGTCATAGACTGCTACAGAACAGAAACAGGCCCTTTGGCCCATCTAGTCCATGACGACCATTTTCTGCCTCGTCCCATCTACCTGCACCTGGACCATATCCCTCCAAACCCTTCCCATCCATGTACCTATCCAACATTCTCTTCAATGTTACATTTGAAGCCGCATCTACAACTTCCGCTGGCAGCTCGTTCCGCACTCGCACCACCTTATGAGTGAAGAAGTTTCCCCTCAGATTCCCCTTAAATATTTCACCTTTCACCTTAAACCTATGACCTCTAGTTCTAGGCTCACCCAACCTGAGGGGAAAAAGCCTGCATGCATTCACCCTATCTATACCCCTCATCATTTCTTATGCCTCTATTAGATCTCCCCTCATTCTCCTGCACCCCAGGGAATAAAGTCCTAACCTATTCAACCTTTCCCTGTAACTCAGGTCCTC
>JARFYF010000051.1:11933557-11949586 GCA_030265395.1 Rhina ancylostomus | reverse complement strand
TGCTTTACAATGGCTCTTTGCTGCCACAATCATCACCTGATCACTGCCCCAATCACAGCCCTCTCACTGTTCTGGCATTATACAGTGACAGTTCCATATCCAATGGGTCCAGAGCTGGATCTGGACTCAGGGCCAGGAGCTTGGACCTGGGTAGGCATCTGGTGTTGGTCCGACATTGGACTCCTAATTGGTAATTAGTTTATTTTTGTCACAAGTACCGAGATACAGTGAAGAATTTTGTTTTGCATGCCATCCATACCAATCATTTCAAGGTATAAGTACAATGAGATAGTACAAAGAGAAAAGCAATAACAGAATGCAGAATATAGTGTTATAGTTGCAGAGAAACTGCAGTGCAGGCAGACAAGTAAGGTGCAAGGGCCATGATGAGGTAGACTGAGAGATCAAGATTTCATCTTTATTGTACAAGAGGGTCTGTTCCAGAGACTTATAACAGCGGGATAGAAGCTGTCCTTGAGCCTGGTGGTGCGTGTTTTCAACTTCTGTATCTTCTGCCCGATGGAAAGGGGGAGAAGAGAGAATGAACGGGGTGGGAGGGGTCTTTGATTATGTGTAGACAGAGTCCATGGAGAGGAGGCTGTCATTCAAGATGGACTGAGCTGTGTCCACAATCCTCTGCAATTTCTTGCTGTCTTGGGCAGAGCAGTTGCCATACTAAGCTGTGATGTATCTGGACAGGATGCTTTCTATGGTTCTAAGATCCAGCATCAGGTGTGCCCAAGGGAAGAGGAGGGCCCCTGGGGCTGGGCGCATAGTGGGGAATGGGGGAGCAACAACCTCTACATTGTCTTTCCTGATATCATGGACTGGTCCTTTTAAGGAGTTGGGACTCTCTTGGGCAGCTGGTGTGGCATGTAGTCTGATTGGACAAGAGCAGGGCAGCTGGCACAGTGAGTGAGGTCTAGACATACCCACAGCAAGGGCTGGATGTGTCCTGTGGACTTTACGATGTGCAGCAATATTCTTCAAGGGAAAGCAGCGGATGTCCTGACTGATTTAATTTTCCTCTCAATGTCAGTTAAAAAAAAAGTCTGGGATTATCCCATTGTTTTGTGGGAATGTGCTATGTACAAATTGACTGTTACAATTCCCACGATACAATGGTAGCTACAGAGTGCTTTAGTATGACCTGAATTTACAAAACCCACAATATAAATGCATCTTCTTTCTTTATAGATATTGGGAAGCTACCTCCTCATTGATTTAAAAGTTCTAAGCAATTTAATTTCCAAAATAATTTGCCCATCCTGTTTACTGGAGGTTGCTAATATTGCAAGGTCATGCATTCCCAACAATGCCAATCAACTTAAGGTGCATAAGTCAACAGATTTTGCATGGAGTTGCTCATGGGAATCTGGATTTTGGAGTATGTTTTTGCTAAATTGCAATTATGTTCAATTGGGCTTTGTTGTTATTTTACTCAGCATTTCCTGTGGGACGTAATCTAAATGGACACAGCAGAGATTAATTTGAATCTACCATTTGGAAGTTTCATAGATAGGCAGATGCTTGTAAATCCTGACAATCGTGGTGTTGGGTTATTATTAGAAAAGCCATTGAGCTCTGGTGTCTTAATTTATTTCAGAATGTCAAGAGAAAGAATGATGACTGTATGTAAAGAAAATGTATATGAGGGACACGCACGCACTCAAACCTCCCTTTAGCCAAAAACTTCCTGTCTCATTTCAGCTTTAACTCTCTAAATCCCAGCATATCACAGAGATAACTATCTGGGTTGCCCATCTAACAGCTAAGTTAAAATCTGAACAGGAGGGAAGAATAAATTATGGATTTGATTGGCCTTCCTCTGAGTTTTATTTACAATTGCAATATTTAAAAGGCATTTTGATGGGTACATGGATAGAAAAAGTTGAGAGGAATATGGACCAAATGCAGGCGAATGGGACTAGCTTGGATAGATATCTTGGTTGGCATGAACAAGTTGGGTTGAAGAACCTGTTTCCTTACTGTATAACTCTATGACTCTATCTATCTCAACATTAAGCTTAGATCCAAGTGGAAGAAGCTTCAGACACTTAATCAAAGGTACCTTCCCCTAACCCAAAACATATGCAGGGTGCTGTATCTAAGTGTTCCAGTGGGTACATTCATGCTCTCTGCTTGTGGCACTGCCCCTCAACATTTAGCTGACCTGACAGGAAACTATGACCTGGAAATTATGTTTAGCTTCTAAGCTGGCACTTGACTGAATCTGTTCAATGTAGTGATGTGGTGAAATGGAAGAAATCTTATCGACCAGTCCTTACTTGTTAATACTCTTCTCTTGGCAAGTTATGAAGGTCTGAAATAAAGAACCAGAAACCTGCCTTTCTTTATCTTTCTTCCAATGTTGATCCCAGACTGTGCACATCAAGGCAAAGCTGTTTTTGCACAGAAGAGTTTTTCCTTTTTTTTGTTCTTTATTTAAATTAAATACATTTAAGTTTTCTAGCATATGCAGTGTGTTTGAGATTATCACTGAGCTATGAATTGGGTCTGTTGGTTGGATTATCTATTTCTCAGGCAGAAAGGCTATTTCAACTGGCATTCCCGGTTGGCCATCCATCCAAGAACTAATCAGGATAGTGTCTACTTACCTGGGCATTCACAGGGAGTGCTACAAGAACACAAATCCATTGCTCCACAGTACTTTAGTTGAGAGGGTGCAACTTTAGATCATAACTGAACAAGGAACGTCAATATCAAATTAAAGGAATGGCAATGAAGTTGTCAGAAATAAAGACTATCCTATGAAAACCCAATGTCATAAAATGTATTAATAGTAAAATGTGAAATAATATTCACTTGAGAATACCACTTTTACTCTCTATCAATCACCAACATTTCCATGAATAAGTCATCAGTGAAGAAGACTTATAGCTAATGGTCTTTATGCTTCATAACTTTTTGTGCTTGTAAAGTCAGTTTTTCAGTCACACTAAATTTTAAGTATATTGGTGTTTCCATAACACCTGGCTACAAAATAACCAAGCATTGTTTTTTCAATCCTGATGATTTAGTTCCTTCTTCACATAACAACTAGAGTAACTGCTTTGATATTTATGTGGCTTCACTAAATTAAGCAGGACAAGATTTTTTTTCCCACTTGCATTTTACTAATTTGCATTTCAAACCATATCTTAATTTAGTAAATTAATGAACAGGAGCCCAAAGATTACTGCTTGTGGGATTGGTGTTTGAAGTTTAGCACAAGTCTGATGAAGCAGCTCAGTGGTTTCACTGTACTGCCCTTGCAAAGACAATGTTGGCAGCAAACCTCCAGTGCTTCGAGGTGTTTATTGTTTGTAGTCCACAACACAGAAGCACAAGGGAAGGGCATGGATCAATGCTGCCTGGTAGAGCCTGAGTTTTGGGCTGTATTTGTGGTCTTTTCCTCAGAACCTAACACTGTGGTGCCACACTGAAGACAGTGGTGAATTTCATCTTCAGTATTGGCTCTTGCTGAGAGGTGGCTCCCAAGGTATGGGAAATGATCCACATTTTCCAGGACCTTCTCCTGAACCTTTAAGCATTACTTATATCTATGTGTCACTTATACTGATATATATCTATTTAGCATCATTCATTGTGAGAGCCGGGAAGCAGGGAATCCATACTTCCTCTTTGTTGCACATTAACTGTTCTTGTTTAGACATACGACCTTTGACTTCTCCTTAATGACATAAAGAACACGTAGAGGTACCTTAGCAGCTATCTAATTGAGAAGGTTCAAATACCTCACTGTAACAAGAAAGCTTAAGTGGTTCACAACTGTAATGTGAACCCTGAGATCCAATTACGGGCTTGCTGTCATTACTTGTATCTGCTATTATTTATAATGAACACACTGTTTCAATCTGCAAGTGATTTAATCTGATTTGCCCTACTTATGCCAGCAGCAGCCAGTATCATGGATGCTGATGAACCGTCTGTTCCATAAGGATGCTCACATTAGACATTAAACGAGTGTGACAGCTCTTTTGCAGGTTTATGTAGTTGATTTTGCAGCTGATACAGGACTTCCAAGCCTGTTTCCACCTTTCACTTCTTCTCCTTTCCTTGAAGAAATTGACTCACTGGGATATGAAGTTCCACACACAACAGCAGTTATCCCAAATGACTGCTCCTTCAGGATATTTGCTTCAGGAGAGCATCATCCAGCCTAACGACAGCCTCACCTAACATCCAAACACCAGTTTTCGATTTGGAGCCACTGAATTTATTTTAACCATTTCATCCTCAACTCAAATGGATTGATTCAGCACAGACTGCAAAGCAAACTGTTTCTCCAACTTGCATAAGCTGATGCTGACTTTGATGGTACATTCAGCAGTAAATCTCCGAACGATTTGAAATAGACTTCAAAATAGGGAGTAAATGGGAAACAAGCACCGCTGCACCATTTAACCCTTCAGATGCCAAAGCTTTTCTTGGAGGAGGCCCTGGACTTTAACTTACTTGGATAATTTAATTCTTCCAGGCTGTTTCATTTACATTCAGGAAGACAAATTGAAAAGTGATCATTCTAATGACTGCGAGCAACCTCCATTTATAAATGGAACATAGAACAATACAGCACAAAACAGACCTTCGGCCCACAATGTCGTACCAACATAGCTAATCCCTCCTACCTACAGAATGCCCATATCCCTTTGTTTTGCTCTCATTCATGTGCCCATCCAAGACCGTCTTAAAAGCCCTATCAAGCAATGTATTCTAGGCATCCTCCATTCTCTGAGTAAAAAACATACCCCTCACGTCTGTTCTGAACCTACCCCGTCTCACCTTAAGTGCATGCCCTCTGGTTTTGGATCATTCAATAATGGGAAAAAGATATTGCTTGCCCACCCTATCTATGCCCCTCATAATTTTATACACTTGCCACAGATCACTCCTCAGCCTCTGCTGTTGTTGATGGTGCTCATGCCCAAAAAAAATATTTTGGAAATGCAGGGCTTTTAATACAGAACTCATTTTGAAAATGAGTTAAAATTGAGTGTAATATGAGGAGGAAGGTGGAGAAATTGAAAGTCAGTATTACTGCATTTAACAGGATTAGGCAGCTTTGATTACGTTCCTCCTGGAGCTTGTGTAAGAGGATGGTAAATCCACTGAGTACATTGGGATTTTCATCTAGGAAAGTGCAAACTATTGGAAGCGAGTGATGTTTTGAGGTCAAGACATGAGCATAAGAGAACTGCAATGCACTATTGTGATGTATTGGCCTCTTTACGAAGGTATTTAGCATGCTGTCCTTGTTTTTAAGAAACTCTTTATTAATTCAATATGGGAGGGGTGGGAAGTGAGAAAATACATTTTTCTGTGTGTGAAAATAAACTGTTGGAAGGACTTGGGTTACCCACACCGCTCACGTTCCTGATCGCCGGCTCTCAACCTCTCTCACTGTTCACCTCATCCCTCCCCCCTCCCATTACCCAGACTCGTTACCCTCTCTCACCTGGCTCCATCTGCCCATCACCCACGTACCTATCCACCTGGGTTTCTTCTCTCTTGGTTCACCTTTTCCTATCACCCTGCCCATCGTGGCTCCCTTACCTGGATCCACCTATCACCTACCAGCCCCTCCCTCTTGCATCCATATATAGGCTATCCCCCCTCCCCACTCTCAGTCCTGATGGGGGATCTCAACCCAAAACGTCGACCATCCCTCTGCCTCCACAGATGCTGACTGACCCGCTGAGTTCTTCCAGCAGGTTTTTGCTCCAGATTCCAGCCTGTGCAGTTTCTTGTATCTACATTTTTCTTTTTGCTGTGGCTTTCTGAGAGAAATCTATACCTTTGAATGAAGGAGCATTGTGTACTTCATCTTTGTTTATTTTAAAAAATTGGGAAATCTTTGACATCAAAATCAGTTGCTAAATTAAGTTCATTTAATGGCTGAGAGTTCTTTTTTAAAAAACTCGAAGATAAGATTTCTTTATTAGTCACATGTATACTGAAACACACAGTGAAATGTACTTTTTGCGTGGCGTGTTCTGGGGGTTGCCCACAAGTGTCACCACACTTCCAGCACCAACATAGCACGCCCACAACTTCCCAACCCATACACCTTTGGAATGTGGGAGGAAACCGGAGCACCTGGAGGAAACCCACACAGACACAGGGAGAATGTACAAACTCTTTACAGACAGTGGCTGGAATTGAACCCAGGTTGCTGGCACTGTAAAGCGTTACGCTAACCACTACACCACCATGCCTGCCCCTACACTACTGTGCCTGCCCTATATAATGGGAATAAACTGAGTCTGGAAATATTACTGCTCATTTTGTTTTAAAATGGCTTAATAAAATAACTACAAAATCTTTCACTGGAATTAGGATGTCAAAAATAGTTAACATTTTGTGTACTTCAGTAGAAATTTTACACAACATTGTCAAGGATTTTTGTGCACTAAGTTTTCTTTAAAATTAATATTTTAATATTCTCTCTCTCTCTGAGAGATGGGAGCTACCTGCTTTAGGGATGGTCAGCTAAACATGGGAAAATCGTGTCTCATGAATTTAATCAAGTTATTTGAAGAGACGACCAAGAGGATTGATGAGGGCAGGGCAGTAGGTGTTGTCTACATGGACTTCAGCACGGCTGTTGATGAGGTCCTGCTTGGTAGGCTGGTCTGGAAGGTTAGATCACATGGGATCCAGTGTGAGCTAGACAACTACAAACAACATTGGCTTGGTGGCCATGGAGGGCTGTTTTTCAGGTCAGAGGCCCCGGCCAGTGGTATGCCACAGGGATCGGTGCTGGGTCCTCCGTTGTTTGTGATTTATATTGATGATTTGGATGAGAATGTAAGTTAGTAAGTTTGCGGCTGACACCAAAATTGGTGGTGTGGTGGACAGTGAAGCAGGTTGTCTGAGATTACAGCACGATCTAGATCATTTGGAAAAGTGGGCCAAGGAAGGGAGATGGAATTTAACTTGGACAAGTGCTAAGTCCTGCATTTTGGTAAGTTAAACCAGGGGAGGACTTGCACAGTAAAAAAAAGGCAGGGCTCTGGGGAGTACTGTAGAACAGAGAGACCTTGTACATAGTTCCCTGAAAGTGGTGACACAGGTAGGCAGAATGGTGAAGAAGGTGTTTGGCACGCTGGCCTTTTACTCTGGTGTAATCTGAGGTTTAGCCCGAGAGGGAAGATGTTTATCAGAAGGCTGTAAACAGTGAAGCATCTGTGCCAATAGCAATATTTGTTTTTTCACAATGCTTTCTTTCAGTATTGGTCAAAAAATTTGAAATATTTGATTCATTGTATTTTTCCTGCCTCTCTAGTTCAGATCTGTTTATTTGCAAATAACTATTGGAAACTGTTTCATTTGACGAAAGTCACAGATTAATATTTTTGAAAATACTTCTTAGAAATAATTAGTATATGATGCCCATTGCTGGAGAGATGAACAGAATTGGAAGTTGGTTTCCTTGCATAGAAGCTTTTGAGGTCTACCAGTTTTTGTGCCCCGTGCTCCAATTTAAAGCACTTTGAACCTCAACAATAAAAACAGAAAATGCTGAAATCATTTTTGAAGGAATTTTGACCCGAAGCATTAACAATGGTCCTCTAACCACCAACACTGCCTGACCAGATGAGCTGAGCATTTTCTGATTTTATTTCAGCTTTCCAGCATCTGTCTAGTTTGAAGGAAGTTAAAACAAAATGCAGTGTTGGTGTAGACTGATCAGTCTGCTAAGGATTGACATTCATTCCCTTGGGCCTCTTCAAGTCAAAGTTGAGTTTATTGTCTATGCACAAGTTCATATGTGCACAGGTGCAATGAAAAACTTGCAGCAGCATCACAGTCACATAGCATCAGATAAGCAGCATTCACAAGAAAAACATAAATTAACTATAAATTGTACACAATTTTTACAAGAAAGAACACAATTAGAACAAAAAAACAAAGCCCATTTTTGGGGCAAAGCGATTAAAGTGATCGTAGTGTTGCTAAACTGCAGTGATTTGGGTTTTGCTGGTTGGTTCAAGACTGCATGGTTGAAAGGAAGTAACTGTTCTTGAACCTGGTGGTGTGGGACTTGAGGCTTCTGCATCTTCTGCCCAATTGTAGCTGTGAGAAGACGGCATGGCCCGGACGGTGGGGATCTTTAATGATGGATGTTGCCTTCATGAGAGCGCCTCCTGTAGTGTTACCGATAGTGGGGAGGGATGTACCCTTGATGTATTGGACAGCGTCTCTGCAGCTCCTTACGTTCCTGTGCATTTGAATTGCCGTACCAGACCATGATGCAGCCAATCACCCTGAGTAATTCACCCTGAGGGCTCTGAGTTTTGTTTTGAGGCTGGGTGTGACCTAGCATTAAAAAAAAATCAGCTGAAATAGAAAATACTGAACACACTCAGCATGTCAGACAGCATCTTAGGAAACATGAACTCTCTACCTCTCTCCGTAGCTGCTGCAAGCTCTGCTGAGTGTTCCCTGAATTCTCTGTTTCTGATTCAGATTTGCGGCATCTGCATTTTTTTGATAAGCGTAAGAGATCAGCAATTTGATTTGCAAGTAAAATTCCACCATCACTCGTGGGGGCTCCTCTGGTTAGGAGGATGCTGCACCAGGGAAACAGAGAAGGAACTCTTTCCTAACTATCCTACTCCTTGTCTTGCAACTGCTGAAACCAGATTAATTCAAACTGATGCAGTTTCTCGATGCCATTTACCAAGTCAGCACCTTTAATGGGAAAAATAATATTAATTTTCAGGCATTCCTCTCTGTCAATATTTTAATTACGTTTTAAATTATCTGACTGGTTAGATTCTCAGACTAGCTGATGTGTTCTGAATGCCAGCCAGGATTACATTAAAAATACAGAGGCACGCAAATAAGTATTAAAGTAATTAAATAGAAAATGTGTGTAGCGGTGGATAGACATACTAAATGGGGAAATGTCTTAGTGTCAATAAAATTGCATTTTTAACAAATTTACGATTAAATTATACTTAAAGAAAGCTGTCTAGCTTTTCATTGAAAAATCAATGTTGAATGGATGAATATGCTCAATTTAGACCAGGAATTTCCAAGCTCTAGGGTTTTTCATTCACGCTGTGGCTCAGAGCTAACGCTTTTTGCTCTGAGTCGAAAGGTCATGGGTTTGAGCCCCATTCCAGTGGTTTAAAACTACTTGATGTTTAGGTGGAGTTTTGAGGGAGTTCAATATCATTGAAGATGCTGGTTTTCAGATGAGACAATAAACTGAGTCCCCCTCCTCTCACATTGACATAAAAGATCCCAAGGCTTTGTTCAAAATTACCGACAGTGACAAGCCAGGTAGATTGGAGATTATTGGGTAACTCTTATGTTTAACTAATTTGATGATACCGCTATCAATGGTTGAGATTGTGATCATGCCAATAATTTATACATAGTTATCCTCACTGCTGCAGTTTTTGGAGAAGTTATCCTGCTTTTACTGGGAGACGTTGCAGCAATCTCTGATTCCTCTGCTCTTTAAATAGACTCTGAGTAAATTAACAGTGTTTGCAGTATTGTACAATAAACATTGGTAGTAGGTCATGTACACCCCCATGCCTCGAATTCTTTGGCTGACACATCGTTCCAATTAAAACTGACATTAAATTGTTCAAGGGGCAGGGGAGTAATCCTCAGTCTTCTGGCCAATGTTTATCCCTCAGTAGATACCACTAAAAGAGGTCATCTGGTCAACTCTCCGGTAGACTGGCAGAAGACAACTTGGCCTCCATTTTTAGTGCAAATGTTGTGATATTACAGCAACAAACAATCTTCTGGAGGAACTCAGTGGGTCATGCAGCATCTGTGGGGGAAAAGGAATTGTCAACAGTTTCATTTGAAACCCTGCAGCAGTGGTCCTATAGTGGGATCAGAGTTTCTTTCATTACCCAGATCTTGAGAATCAAAGCTGTTTCTTTTCATGAGATGACAAATAAAATTCTAGGATCTTTATGGATCCTTGTCAGCACCAAAACATACTACTATAAATACAAAGAGCAGTGATCATTGTGGTTAATGCAGAAACCATTTTGGACACAGCAAGATCCCATGATATGAAAAGAGAGATTTGCTTTTACACGGTGCCTTTTCCAATCTTAGTACTTGCCAAGCCATTTACAGGCAATGAGGTATTTTGATTTGTAATCCCTATTATAATGTACAAAGCACCGCAGTCAATTTATGCATAGCAAGACCCCACTTTATGTCAATGACCAGATATTGTCTTTTTGTGATGCTGATTGGCCAGGATACTGAGGACAACTCCACAGCTATACTCAGGTCTTTGTTTATCTCCTGTCTAAATGGTGACCTCCTCAGAAAGTATCTGAAGTCCCAGTCAGGTTTGTGTGCTCTGGATTGGGTTTTGCTCAGAGGCTGACCCACCACAGCTCAAAGCATGATCAACCGATTTGCTTTTGGGAAAGGTAAAAGCTGAATGTTATCTAGGACACTGGGAGCACTCTCTATTTTCCTGTAAAGTATCCAGGAGCAGCTTTGTCTCATTCTCAGGGGTAGCACCAGCTTAGTACAGACTTTATGTTGCAGTATCACACTGTGATGCCAAGGCTGAACTGTACATTGGAATCAACAGAATGGGACATCTATTTGCATTCTGAGAACTGAGTGCTTACGGCTTCCTGAGTGAGTTAATCTATCACCGCTGACATCTGGGAAATGTAAGTGAGGAGGGGCAGAGAGTACAGTAAATCATCATATGATAAATCAAAGGTACAGCAGTGTAGTGAGTACATTACTGGATCTGGAGACAAGACTTTAAAACTTTCACTGGCTGTTGAGGAATCTAATTAACTGGAAGTGAAACCTTGAATTGTACAGCTCATGTCAGTAATAATGAAAACCCATTAAAAAAATCATAAATACCCATCTATTTCACCAATACTTTTAAGAGAAGGGGATCTGCTATACTTAACTGGTAAGGCCTATTTGTAAACTCCAGTCTCACAGTAATGTGGTTGATGTAGTTTCCCCTGGAACCAACTGCACACGTAGTGTGAGGCTTCAAATTAAAATTTCCAAGACTGTTAAGAATGAAGGAGCATAGCCTGAGTGAGGAAGCAGAGGACTGGCAGCAAATGAGGGTTGTAGGGTCTTTACTGTGAACTGAGCGAAGGTTGGAGGTGGGGCTTTTGCGGATGGGTCCTGTATGGCATGACTAGGGTCTCCAACAGCTATCCTGAGAACTCTGCTGGTCGTGTGGGGTGGGTGCTGAGTTTGGCCCTGGTGCCCTCCGAGTAGCCTGTCAAACCTCACCTACTCACCAGGGCTTAATGGGCGAATGACGGCCACTTAGGAAAGCTATTCATTTACCTTAATAGGTGCAGTTTGTGCAAGCGGACAACGGGTCAATGCATTTGGGAGAAAGGAGAGCAGAAACACCTCAGTGAAAGGCTCCATGCAGGGGTTTCTTTCCTTCTCTCAAATGGTAACACAGAGTTGTGGATTAATAATGTGAAACTAATAATATAGATGCCATGTGTCTTGGTGAGCACTCATCACTAAATCAGCATTCCTAACCCAATATGGTATGCAGTAGCTTTCCCTGGGTAGCTATAAGGAGAAGTTGGACAAACTTGGGTTGTTTCCTCTGGAGCATTGGGGGCTGAGAGGTGACTTTGACAGAAGTATATAAAATTCTGAGAGGCAAACATAGGGTATCTGCACTGTGTAATGAATTGATCTGTACGATCGGTATGCAAGACAAGTTTTTCACTGTACCTTGGTACAAATGACAATAATAAACCAATACCAATACCAGATAGTGTTTTTCGCGGGGTGGAAATGTCAAATACAAGAGGACGAAGGTTTAAGGTGAGAGGGGGAAAGTTTAAAGGAGATTTGCGAGGTGACTTTTTTTAAACAGAGAGTGGTAGGCACCTGGAATGTATTGCCAGTGGAGATAGTGGAAACAGATACAATAACAACTCTTAAGAGGCATTTAGACAGGTGCATGTGCAGGCAGATATAGTGGGATATGGACTGTGTGCAGGCAGATGGGATGAGTTAGATTGGCATTGTGGTTGGTACAGACATGGTGAGGTGAAGGGCCTGTTCTTGTGCTGTACTGTTCTATGCTCTATGAAAATGAGAGGTTCACCTTTGGTGAAGTTGGTTGAAGAGTAAATTTTGGACAGGAGGCCAGGAGAACAGAGACACACAAGGCTTCAGATGATGGAATCTGGGGCAAAAAACTCAACTGCTGGAGGAACTCGGCGGGTCAGGCAGCATCTGTGGAGGGAAATGAACAGTTTACATTTTGGGTTGGGGGGGCTTCATCTGGCCAGGAGAACCCTCAGTGCTGCACTCTGAATGGGGACATGGCCCTTAACCTTTCAATTGCAACAATTCTGCACAATCAACCCTAGTAAATGGTAGTGGTATTGGTTTATTATCGACACTTGTACCGAGGTACAGTGAAAAACTTTTGCATATCGAGGTACAGTGAAAAACTTTTGCCCACTGATCATACAGGTCAATTCATTACACAGTGCAGTTACATTGAGTTATGTAGCAGCAATTTGGAGAACATATGGAGGAGTCAACTGGAATAATGTACTCAAGTGCCTGTCAGGACTCATGACTGTGACCTCAAGGTGAACGTGCAGTAAATGAGAGAAACTCTTTGGACTCAGCAGGTTAAGGAAAGGAGACAGAAAGAAGTGACCTCTCACCAAAGGTCTGCTATGGTTTGTCTGTCCAGCCTTAAGGCAAGACCACACAGCCCCCAAACTACCTCTCCCAATCATGAATTCCAAGTCTGATGCGGAGCACAAAGCCATGCCCATGGGACAATATGCCTGGAAGAATAATCTCACTGCACTGCCATTAGGAAGCCTTGCTCGAGGTGTCGGTCAACAGACCATTAAAATGAGATATTTAACAAGGCTGTCAAAACAATCAGGAGCAGATGGTTAACAATGAGCGATACTAACAGGGATATATCATTGCAAAATTTAGATAGATTAATTGTCATTTATGATTTGTGTGGATTGATTTATTTCTCTCTCTGCTGCCACGAGGCAGCTGAGCCCAGTAGGAAGTGTGGGAGATGTGTTACGTAGGAGCCGGGGGGGTGAGGAGTTTCAGTCATTGGCAGGGCACAATGGACAAGTGGGAGTCTAGGGGAGTGATAGGGGATTGAGGAGATAAGTGAAGGGGCAGGGGAGGTGGAGTGGGACAGGGGAGGGGTGGGGCACCTATTCCATGCACCATCTAATTTGTTTTTGAAAATTCATTGTAAAAGATGAAAAATAAAATTGGCTGTGAATCGATCAATGAGCCAGGGTTGGGCCATGTGCTGGACTGTGCAGTGAATGGGGTGTGCATCAGATAGTTCTCACAGCAGGTGATTTGTGTATTGGCTGCTGTATCGGGTAAACCTTTTATTTGCTGGGCTAGATAGTAGCCTATGTATTAGATACATTGTGGAGTGCTTAAGTGATGTATTAAGCAGGTGGTATGCCTGGTGAGCTGTGTATTGGATGAACTTTGGACAGACTGTGTTTTGGGCTGTATATCAGGCCAGCGGAGTGTTGGGTGAGTTGCATGTGCTCCTGTCTGCTCTCTAATGCTTCATCCACCTCCCAATGAGTCATAGAGTCATACAGCACAGAAACAGGCCCTTTGGCCCAACTGGTCCATTCTGACCAAGATGCCCATCTAAGTTAGTCTCTTTTACCTGTGTTTGACCCATATCCCTCTAAACCTTGTGTGTCCATGTACCTGTCTAAATGTCTTTTAAATGTTGTTAATGTACCTGGCTCAACCACTTCCTCTGACAGCTCACTTCATATACTGACCACTCTTTGGGTGGACCAAGTTGCCCCTCAGGTTCCTCGTCAATCTTTCCACCCTCACTTTAAACCTGTGCCGTCTAGTTCTTGCTACCCCAGCCCTGGGGAAAAACAACTACATGCATTCAATGAGCAGGGTTCCAATTGGAGACATGCACCATGCCCCCATTGATGTGAGAATCCTAGGGTGCCACTCTGAGTGCCTATGCCATGTTATGATAAGCCATTTTCATAGGAAGTTGTCCTATGATTATGCCTCTGGCTGTTCAGGTCAAATTTGGGGCTAGTGGAGTGCCTGAAACTTTTCCGCTTTGAACCATGGAGGAGGTGCCTGTTACCTAGCAACAGGAGTGGAGGCATGATCAAGATGGTGGTGCTGCTCCAAGTACCAACATTGGTTGCCTTCTACACTGGCATTGTTGGTAACCTGCCATGTCCGTATTCAATATCAAGGTGATCCTTGGTTCTACCAGTGTCGGAGATGGCTGCTTATTCTCTCTCAGAGGGCTGGCAATGCTAACCTGCAGGATAAATAGAGCCTTTAACCAACACATTCAACTTCAGCTGCAGTAACGAGGTTAACTCTTTTCCCATCCAATACATTCAATGCAATTCACTGTGGAAATCCAATTGCATGGTTCATCTCTCCTGCATAACGCCGGCAAATGACACAATCAATGTAGTAAGGGACGATAATTACATAGTCAATGAGGTAAGAGAACGTAATTACATAATCAATGAGTCAGGAGGAAAAACACAATACCAAGGTAGGACAAAGTCAGCCAGTGACTTAAGTCATCAATTAGGAATCATTATCGATAGATTAGATATAAGCATTTTCTTTTCATATAGTGGGAAATGGTGCAGCATGAATCAAGGTTTAAATGGATCTTACAGAGCATCAGGGCAACCAGATCCAAACAGGCAGTTCCTGTGGGTGCAGTCCTACTGGCCTGAAGAAATTATATTGCACCTTCAATATCCCAAACGGTGGTATGAGGATATAGCGAAGCAAAATTCAAAACTGACCTACAGGTAGCAAACTTTTGGGGCAGAATTAATCCCCTCATGCATATGCCAGTAATTGGACAATTCCTGAGTGGAGGTGGTAGAACAGCTTCTGCTCAGCAAGAGTTCCAAGCTTGAGGTGCCTGTGATCCGCTGTTAGACACCTGGTGGACCGTAAGTTTTCTCAGGCTGGAAAGCCCGCCCGTTGAACCCACACTACTCAAAGCTACAGTGATCCTGGTTCAATCCCAACCACTGATGCTGTCTCAGTAGAATTTGCACATTCCCTTTGATTTCAGGAGCTCCACTTTCCTCTCACGTCCCAAAGACAAGTGGGTTGGTAGGTTATTTGCCTCCTGTTAATTGCCCCTGGTGTGTGGGTGAGTGGTAGAATCGGGGGGGGGGGGGTGGGGGCGGGGTAGTGAGTTGATGGAAAGGTGGGGCGGCTAAAATAGAATGAGCATAAATGAATGGGTGATGGTTGGCATGGATTCAATGGGTCAAAGAGCATGTTCCACACTGTGAGTACGACTTGAAGTATGGTGGGAGAAATTGACTGCTGGAAGAAAGGTAGGTAAAGCTTTTGAACTGATTTAAATTATGTTCACTTAAATGTTTATAATTGTCTTTTAAGAGTGCACATCTGTGCTTTTGGGCTTTCAACTTCTAAATGTTTTCACATTTTAATGTTTTCAATATCTTTTATTTTTTATTGCTCATGGGGGATTTGGGCTGTGAAAGACATTCACAAACATTCAATAAGGGTGTCAGCTTTGACAGCTGGCGAGTCTGGCAGTAGGTCCTCACTGGCTGTGCTCAGTTAGCACAGATGACCAACCTACATGAGGAGAGGGTCTGCACTGCCCTAGCCCACACTGATAGACCAGAAGCCAGCCATCCAGGGGAAGGCCCAAGGCCAGGACTCGAGACACAGGCAGCTGATGATCCCAGGGCAGCGGGTGACCTGCTTCATTAGTTCTGGTGACCAAACACTTGGTCACAGAGTCAGACATTAAAGGAGCAAAGTGAGGTTGAGGCAGAGAGGTATCGTGCGTGAATTCCTGAAGGGACAGGCATGGTCGTGTAGCGGTTAGCATTAAGCTATTACAGCACTGGTGACCTGGGTTCAATTCCAGCTGCTGTCTGTAAGGAGTTTGTATGTTCTCCCCGTGACTGCGTGGGTTTCCTTCGG
>JARFYF010000051.1:11693082-11704577 GCA_030265395.1 Rhina ancylostomus | reverse complement strand
ATAAAATTGACAGCATCGACAGGAGGCAGCATCTATCATCAAGGATGCCCACCATCCGGGTCATGCCTTCTTCTAGCAGCTCCCACTGGGCAGGAGGTACAGAAGCCTGAAGTCCCACACCACCAGGTTCAGGAACATCTACTTCCCTTCAAGCACCAGCTTCTTGAACCGACCTGCACAACCCTAACCCTACCTCAGCAACGGGATACTACGGACCCCCTCTTGCACTGCTGTGGACTTGTCTCTGATTGTGTTTCCTTTTGCAGTGTTTTGCTTTTGCAGAGCCTTTTTTCCCATGGTATGGTATAATTTCATGCACAATTTACGTTCTGTGTGTTGTCTGTACCTACGTGCCTGTGATGTTGCTGCAAGCAAGTTTTTCATTGCACCTGTACCTCACTGTACTTGTGCACATGACAATAGACTTGAGTTGACTTCTCAACAGATAATAGAGAGTGAATTATAGGCTGGGATCTAATTGAGAGGTTGTGGGGGGTTGACAGGCAGTTGCCAAGTCACAACGGGGGTTTCATTCCTGAGAACTGTTCGCAAGTCTGAAATGAACAGAAATAGTGTGTGTGGGAGAGAATCACAGAGACTGCGGTGACAAGGGAGCGAGCAGGAGGGGTGGGAGCGCGGCCGCCAGCCGACCTCACTGACTCAGTGAGCGAGCCTGCTCAGTGCTCCCAGCTCTGCTGGACTCCACCCAGCCCCCGATGGTTGCGGATGGAGCAGGAGATATGGCACCCGGGAATACCCCGTTCCCACCCGGCAGGAGATACCTGTAGCCCTGCAGCAGCTGGTAAAACCCATCCCCGTCCATGCTGCCTGTTTCCCAAATGCCCGCTGGTATGTAAGACATCGTTATAAGACATAAGACATCTTTATTAGTCACAATTACATCGAAACACACAGTGAAATGCATCTTTTGCATAGAGTATTCTGGGGGCAGCCCGAAAGTGTTGCCACGTTTCCTGCGCCAACATAGCACGCCCACAACTTCCTAACCCATACTTCTTGGAAGGTGGGAGGAAACCGGAGCACCCGGAGGAAACCCACGCAGACACGGGGAGAACGTACAAACTCCTCACAGGCAGCGGTGGGAATCGAACCCGGGTCGCTGGCGCTGTAATAGCGTTATGCTAACCGCCACAGTACCGTGCCTGGTGTTCATGGGGAGGACCTGTACATTCAAAATAAGAAATACCCAGGAGTGGTTACAGTCTGAGATCTAATCAAGGAGTTCACTGATATATATTTAGAATAGCAGACACATGGTATGAATTATATGCTGGAGTCTAATCAAGGGGATCAGGTGGTTATAGAATAACTGATATCTGGGTATGAGTTACATGCTAGGGTGCGATCAAGGGGTTGAGGGAACTTAGAAATAGAATAATACATGCTCAGGAAGAGAGGCTGGAATACAATAAAGTTGTTTTTTTATATATGGAATAACAGGTGTCTGGGAGTGAGTTAAAAACTGGAATCTAATTGAGGGGATTGGTGGGGGGTGAGGGGTGTTGTGTGTAAAGTAACCCATATATGGGAGTCACTTGTAGGATGGGATCTAATCAAGGATTTCAAGAGATTTTATTTAGAATAACAAATACCCGGGTTTGAGTTACAGGCTGGAGTCTTATCAAGGCAGTTGGGAGGGTGTTTAACATAGAACAGTACACCACAATACAGGCCCTTCGGCCCACAATGTTGTGCTGACCTTTAATCCTCGCCTAAGACTATCTAACCCCTTCCTCCCACATATCCCTCCATTTTAAGTTACTCCATATGCTTATCCAGTAATCTCTTGAATTTGACCAATGTACCTGCCTCCACCACCGCCCCAGGCAGCACATTCCATTCCCCAACCACTCTCTGGGTAAAAGACCTTCCTCTGATATCTCCTTTGAACTTCCCACTAATTACTTTAAAGCCATGCCCTCTTGTATTAAGCATTGGTGCCCTGGGAAAGAGGCTCTGGCTGTCTACTCTATCTATTCCTCTTAATATTTTGTACACCTCTGTCATGTCTCCTCTCATACTCCTTCTCTCCCAAGAGTAAAGCCCAAGCTCCTTTAGTCTCTCCTCTTAATGCATCCTCTCCAAACCAGGCAGCATCTTGGCAAATCTCCTCTGCAAACTTTCCAACGCTTCCAAATCCTTCCTATAATGAGGTGACCAGAACTGGACACAGTACTCTCAGTGTGGTCTAACCAGAGTTTTATAAAGCTGCATCACATTAATGATAAGGGGTTAGAGCAGGAAAATAGTGAGATAGAAGTTCAACCATGATCTGCAGGCTTGAGGGGCTGAAGCACTTACCCCGCTGCCAATTATGTTCTTACTTTACAATGTTATATCAGGGGCTAACATGTCAAGTTGAGTTTATTGTCCTGTGCACAAGTATGTTGAGGTAAGTGTACAATGAAAAACTTGCTTGCAGCAGCATCACAGACACATAGATATAAATGACACACAGAATATAAATTATGTATATATTATACATAAAATTATACCATACAGTGAAAAAAAAGACTGTGCAAAAGCAATACCTTAGTGCACTCGAAGACAAGTCCATGGTTGTGAAAGAGGTGGTCATGGTGTTCCGTTGCTGAGGTAGGATTGGGGTTGTTCAGGTAGGTTCAAGAACCTGATGGATGTGGGTAAGTAGCTGTTCCTGAACCTGGTGATGTGGGACTTCGGGCTTCTGTACCTCCTGCCTGATTGTAGCAGTGAGAAGAGGGCATGACCTGGACGGCAGACTCCCAGGTATCCGAATTGGGTCTGAACTAAGTTTCAGAGTGACAAGTGGAATTTTCTGCAGTGTTTGCTTTCCTATGTATTTTACCTTCTGATTGTTTAGAGGCACATGTAATACTTCCATGGGCTTTCCCCTGTGCAGAATGCTCTTAATCAAAGGAGGAAAAAAGAAAGAAACACTTGCTCTAAGTCCACTATTTTATGACCTCAAGACACCTCAATGTGTTTTACAGCCAACAGTGTTGGCAGTGTTGGTAATATGAGACTGTAGCAGCTAACTGATGCCTAACAAGATTAAATTGTGAATCAGTTCAAGATAAAGGATTGCCTTTGATTCCCCAGTGAAGTGTCCTGCTCTTCTTTCACTAACACCATGGGATATCTCATGTCTACCAGATGGGAGCCTTGGTTTAACAAATCATCAAAAAGATGACATGACAAAGGAGATACAAGGAGAGTTTGGACAAACTTGGGTTGTTTCTCTGGAGCGGCAGAGGGTGAGAGGAGACCTGACAGAAGTTTATAAAAATGATGAGAGATAGGGTAGACAGTCAGAATTTCTTCACCAAGGTAGAAATGTCAAGTACTAGAGGACATGCATTTAAGGTTGGAGGTGGGGAAGTTTTAAGGAGATGTGTGGGGCAAATTTTGTTACACAGAGTGGTAGGTGCCCGGAACGGGCTGCCAGAGGTAGTGGTGGAAGCAGAAACGACAGTGGTGTTTCAGAGGCTTTTAGATGGACATGTGAATATACAGGGAATGGAGGGATACGGATCATATGCAGGCAGAAGAGATTTAGTTTAATTTGGCATCATATTTGGCACAGACATTGTGGGCCAGAGGGCCTGTTCCTGTGCTGTGTTGTTCCATGTTCTATGACATCTCCAATAGTGCAGAACTCCCTCAGCACAGCACTGAAGAATGACCCTGGAATGTAAACTTACATCTCCAGGGTTTGGTTCCATGACACCACACTACAGTAGGTAGAAAGCAGCTGCAGGGCTCCTTCACCTTAGTTGCGTCTTACTCCTGGCACTCCTGGTGCATGGGAGCTCCATGACCAGAATGGAGGTAGCAGTTTGAGAAGGCACCTCACCACCATCCTTTGCAAGTACAATTAGGGACGGACAGTAAATGCTGGGCTTGTCAGTGATGCCTTCATCTCTGAGGTTCTTGGCAGTTTGAGGCCAGTCATGGACACCAGTGCGATTCGCTGGGGCAAGGGACAGAGGGCAGGGCTGCGATTACAAGACACACTGAAGAGAATGCTGAAAAAAAGTGTCTAGTAGACTGGCCTCCTCTTGAATCCTGTTCTGGATTGTGGAGGAAGATGGTTGCCTCTGCTTGAGTTATTGCTTCCATGTTCTTAAACACCCCGATCCAACAAAAAAAAAATCCACTGACAATTGCCAGCTCCAAATGTCCATCAGCATCCATGGCCTTTTGAAGAAGGAAATTCCAGGTTCCCATTACCCTTGACATGAAACATAACAGTTTCCTGATTTTCACCCAGCATGTTCTAGTGCTAATTTTAAGATCAAGCGCCCCCCCCCCCCCCACGCCCTTTCGTTCCGGACATTCTCGACAGAGCAAACAGTTTCCCAGTCTCCATCCAATTGTATCTTTTTAACATTGGGATCACTTCAATCAGATCAATCTACGACTCTCAAGTGAATACAAACCAAGTTGATGAAGCCAGTTTATTTAATTATCTAGTCTCAGATATCCTTCTGGAGTGGTTGTAGCCGTCTCCGGAGAAAACCATCCTTTCTCATGTAATGGAGAAAAGAAAGTGCATTTTAACTCATTTTCAATTGGCCTTTCTGAATTTTGACAAACCTAATGGTATATGATTACAGTCTAGTCATATGATGTGATTAACTAAGATCCCATGTATCACTATTGCTTTCACATCCTAGACACATGCAATTCTAATTAAAGTGAAGAATTCTGTTAAAAGCATAATCTGTGCACTCTCAGTCCATGCTACTCCTGATCATTTAAAAATAGTTGTAATAAATTCAAAACCAAGCATAAAATATTCCCTAATTAAATATTTTAATGCTCTACTTACAAAGTACGATCAATCTTGCGTCAATGATTTACCTAGAGGTGCAGTAGATTTTCAAAATCCAATCACTTTTCCATAAAATGTCCTTTTTCTCCAGGTACTTTCTCCCAGACCTGATCACTGGTTGGAAGATTAACTGAGTGAGGCAAACAGAGAGTTTGCTTTATTTATGTGATGAACTCTATTTTCATGATGGCATAATTCCAGCTCAAAACAAAGTGATCTCACAGAAACAAGCAAGATGCAACTATGTCAATTCCTGCATTTTAGCAGCTGGAAGTGACATCTCCCACCTTTTCCAGTGAACTTTTATTGGCTTGTGTTGTATCTATCTTGAAGGGATGCTGGTTTGTTGCAGGGTGTTGCTCAGAAATTAGCTCCTATAATGACTCCTTCAGCATTAAAGGACATGGGAACATACAATATATGAGCAGGAGTGGGTCATAAGAGTCCCTTGGGCTCATTCCAACATTATATAAAATGAATGATCTGACCTGGCATCTTCAGTAATTAAGAAAATTACCAAATTCTCCAGGGAATTCCAGATGAACTCTTGGCCTGGGACCCTCTTCTCTAGATAAACTTCCGCTCTGGGACCCTCTTCCCTAGATGAACTCTTGACCTGGGACCCTCTTGTCTTCTCATTGCACTGGAAATTTGAGTTTAGTGAAAGTTAAAAAGCATGTGGGTCACCCTAATGTTTGTGAATTCCACACAACATAGATGGAGTCCATTTGGCCCATCCAGTCTATGTCAGCTCACAGAGCAATTCCACATGCCCATTAACTTTCCCTGTATTGCATTCATCCTACATTCCCTACGATACTACCACCCGTCCATTCTGTTGTGACCATGATCTGAGTCACTGGCGAAGCATTGAAGCTGGTGATATAGTAACCTGTATTCATTATGACAATCAGGCATTCTCCTGGAGACCCTCTTGGTAGAGTCTCCCAAACTCAAAGTACCTCAGATTTTTATACTCTTAAGATCAAAGGTAACAGCAGATGATTCGATACAATTTCTTTCACCAGAGGGAGGTGAATCTATGGAATTCATTGGCACAGACAAACGTGGAGGCCAAGTCATTGGGTATATTTGAAGCAAAGCTTGATGGTTTCTTGATTAATAAGGGTGCCAAAGGTTACAGAGAGAAGGCAGGAGAATGGGGTTGAGAGGGAAAAATAAATCAGCCATGATCGAATGGTGGAGCAGTCTCCATGGGCCAAATGGCTTAATTCTGATCCTTTGTCTTATGGTCTAATTTAATCTTATCTTGTCTTAATAGCTGCAATGGCATCGTTTACTTCAATATTTTGAGTCTGACAATGCTTCCATTGAGTTATGTATCTACAATGGGAGACACCCCTGAACATTCTGATACCTTTGCTGGGACAAACTAATTCACACAGATGCTTCTGAGGACAGAGAAACCAGGCACTCAAAATTAATGCAGTGAGGGCTGACTCTCTGAGTACACAAATATCCCAACTGTTTTAGATCAAATCTGCCTGTGACCGTGTTTGATAAGCTAAGTGACAATATCACTCTGGTCTGCAAGCTTCCTTGAACTTGGTCACGATGGTGCAAGAGAATTTAGCCATAGTTGCCTGGTTTGATGTCGGCCAACTAGCATAACCCCATTGTCTTATGTTTGGCTGATGCAGACAAGAACATCTCACTGTCACTTCACTTTGCAGACTGCATCTCATGAGCAGCTAGCCCCCTGCTGTGGGCCAGTAGCCTGTGCTCCATAGACAGTGCTGTTTGGAAAGCTGTCCTTATAACTTCAAACTGATTACTGCTTGCAGTTTACATTAAGAACCAAAGACTGGTTCTTGTTTGAATTAATGTCTGCTATATTCACATAATTCCTCAACTGTGAGGTTCTCAGTATGGATCTCATTTTTATGTCACTTTCACTATAAAGTGCCCCTACAGTGTGTTAGGGATTCAGGAGTTATGGAATTATGTATAACATCATACTGGAAAGAACATTGTTGGTTTCAAAGCATCTATTGCAAGTTCTCACAACTTCTGGCATGTGGCCCAGCAGGGGTGATTTCTGAAGCCAGCTCTTAAAGGAATATACCACAATGTAAGCAACACCTTTGTTGTGTTGCTGCTGTAAGAAAGGATGGGCGATGATGGGAGGTGGTGGGAGATTACCCCTTGGAGATCAGTCTGAATTACAAAAGGTCACACTTCAGTGCTTGTGAGCTCCGTTAGGTCCTGCCTTTACAAGTTGCTCACAGCAGGCACAGCTGGGAGCTCTCTGGATTTGCCCCTCAGTCATCAAAGGTGCTGTGTAATGGAAGTTGTTGTTGTTAAAGCAATTCTAAAGATATGAGAGAAAGAGACAGTACATGTCAAGGCACTGGGCAAAGAGGAATCATTGTACCTATGGACTGGTGGGTGAAGGCAGTAGGGCATTCGGGTGGACATGCAGGGCAAGGAGCATGGAGGTGGATATGTGAGGGAGCTGAGAATGCGTTTACTCCTTCTACATGCAATTGAGGTAAAGTCACTTAGATCTTATGCGGGTGGGGGGCAGGAGCTGACAGACAGTGGATCCAGTCAGGTGCCCTGAAGTGGGCAAACACAGTATGTCCATTTCAGAAAATGCACTACACTCTGTTGCTGTAATCTGACCACATGCAGAATATACACTGTTCAGAACATGACTGAGGAAGCCTGTGGGATCCTAAGGAGACAGGTTGCACGTGATGGGTGATGGGGAGCACAGTGGCGGGAGAGCAAGTGGGTACTGTCGAGGTGAACTAGGAAGGGTTTGGGAAGGTGGAGATCTGACTGATTTTAATTGAAGCATCTCAGTTTCTCACTGGAGCCATGCCAAGTTCTGCAAGTGTGTGCCTCATCAAACCCATTAGGGTTCAACAATATATGTGAGGTGATGGTTTACATACAGAGATCCAACCAAGTACTTGTGGACTGTTCTAGTTCCTGGGAGAGACTGCTCTGACTGTGTAGATCCATGCACTGTGCACATACATCAAATAGCTGTCCTCTAAATAAACACAACATATCCAGCTTTAGAAATACAATACAGTTTGTTGCTGTTATCCAACCAACTACAAAATGTGTACTGTTCAACACACTGTAGCAAGCAGGAGAGATAGCTCATAGCAGTCTCAGATACAGACCCCACTTGTCAACTGAGGAGCTAAGAGGGAAGAGCAAGCAGATATGGTGGATGACCATTTGAGGCCTGAAAATCTTCCCTGCTCCTTTTGCCCTTAAAGATTCTGACCAAAGGATAAAAATCTTGAGCCTCTTTGAGCCACACTTCTGCACCCCTCCAGGACTGTCTGATGGGTTTTGATGTCATGATGGTGTTGGGACCTGGTGTCTTGCTTTGCACAGTCTTTTTGTTTCCTTCACTGTCTGGCATAATTTATGTACAACTTATGTTATGTGTGTTGTTCTCTGAATCCATATGCCTCTGATGCTGCTGTGAGCAGGTTTTTCATTGGATCTGTACCTCACCAGAATTGTGCACATGACAATAAACTCAACTTGACCTTTACACTTAAATTGGGCTAATTGCTGGGGTTGTACAAGTTTGGGAATGGAATGACTTCTCGGGTCTGATCATAACCCATCTGTCCCTCCCCTAAAAACACACACACACACGCACACATACACGCGCATACAGACACGCACATACACACACACACACACACATGCACACACATACACACACACGCACAAACATTCTCATTTTGTGTTGGGGTTTAAAATCTCTTAATTATTTTTGTGTATTCTCTGTAACTTGGATACTTACTTTTAAAACTCTTTTTTTGGATAAACTGTGTCCAGCACAAATTGGACCTGTATATTCACATCAGGGTCTCTGCAAACTCTCTTCCCTGGTGGTTAGATGGATAGCTGATGGCCCAGCCTCCACTCCTCACCCCCAGGCACCCAGCTCTGAAACTTCACAATGTTTCACTTCCGCTGATCTAATTAGCAACCCTATCACTGGTCCAGTTTAAAATAAAACCTGCACGGAGTCAAAAGATTAAATACTCCAGAAGGGAAAATCTCTTTTCGAGCTGATTCAATGAAATTGCTTTGGAACATAATTCAAGGATTATGGACTGTGTGACTTGACTAACTAATTCCTCATGATAAAGGATGTCATTGACTAGCTTTAAACAAAGGTCTTTTTCCTGACTTTCTGCAGACTTACTTCAAGCAATAAGAACTGCAGCTTTACAGACAGGACTCTGTTCATTTTCCCTTGGCTTGCCCCTGCCCAAGAGCTGGACGTTGTTGGGGGAGTGACCTGACTGAGTTATTTAAAATATCATAAGAATTCAGTCTGGTGGATTTGGGGAAACTCTTTTCCCTGGATGAATCAGAAAAGAGCAAAGATGAAAGGTAGGTCATCTTGATTGGAAATTGTTAAGCATGTTTTCAACAAAGGTTGTAGAGCTCTGGAACTCCCTCCACTGAAAGGAGCCCTCTTTATATTCATTTCTGGTTATGAGCATTACTTGCAATGCTGGCATTTATTGTCTCCCTTTAAGAAGGTATTGGTGATGTGCCTCTTGAACCCCTCTTGTGATTTAATACATTGAAATGACTTGCTAGACCACTTCAGAAGTCATTTATGAGTCAGACATTGCTGTGAGTCCGGAATCACATTAAGCTAGACTATGTAGGAGTGACAAAGCCCTAGAATAAACCAGTTTTTTATATGGAATTATAGTTATATCATTGGCACCATTACTGAATTAATTTCCCAACTGGCATTGGTGTTGGTATTGGTTTATTATTGTCAGTTGTACCGAGGTACAGTGAAAAACTTGTCTTGCATGCCGATTGTACAGGTCAATTCATTACACAGTGCAGTTTCATTGGGTTAGTACAGAACGCATTGATGTAGTACAGGTAAAAACAATAACAGTACAGAGTAAAGTGTCACAGCTACAAAAAAAGTGCAGTGCAATAAGGTGCAAGCTCACAACAAGGTAGATCATGAGGTCAGAGTCCATCTCATCGTAAAAGGGAACTGTTCAATAGTCTTATCACAGTGGGGTAGAAGCTGTCCTTAAGTCTGGTGGTACATGCCCTCAGGCTCCTGTGTATTCTGCCCGATGGGAGAGGAGAGAAGAGAGAATGACCCGGGTGAGTGGGGTCTTTGATTATGCTGGCTGCTTCACCAAGACAGCGAGAGGTAAACACAGATTCCAGGGATGGGAGGCTGGTATCAGTGATGCTTGGGCTGTGTCCACAACTCATGGGATTTGAACTCATATCTCCAAATAACTGATTTTGGTCACTGGATTACCACTGAGTTTCAGATCTGAGATTGATAGTTTTGTGTTGGGTAAGTGCCTCTGTGACATTACAGAAATGCTCACCTTTGCCTCAGGCAAGTCCTGCTTGTGTTGAGCATGAGAACAAGGCAACTAAGGGGGAGCTGCACTGGAAGAGCTGCCATTTTGCAGGTGAGATGTTAAATCTCTCACAGGGTGTCAAAGATCTCAACACACCTGTTCTCATTGGCCTGGACAATTTTAATGGAAGAGCTATTGTCCTCTAGTTATGGGGCCCACCTTTAGTGGCAAAGGCAGCCTGTTCTCAGAGGACATCCCTAACATTGAACACTGAACTCCCCACACAATCTCCCTACCTAGTGTGCTCCCTGTTCGTCATCTAATCCATGTAGATGGATCCACTGCTTCACTTGAGTTGACCTTATGAAATAATCCAGACTCAGTTTAATAAACGGTGATCCTGTTTCAGTGATCCTGTACTGTTGATTTTTAGTGTAATAGAGTCAAAGGGAGATACACAGGACCTTCACATCCAGTCCACACCAACCACCAACCATCCATTTACACTAATCCCTCCTCTTATTTTCCCCACATTTTCAACAACTCCCCCCACATTCTATCACTTACCTAAACACAAGAGGCAATTTACAGCGGCCAACAGTCCCACCAACTTGCATACCTTTGGGATGTGGGAGGAAACAGGAGGAAACCCACGCGGTCACAGAGGACCACCCCCATTACCAAGTGATCCTCTGCCTGCGATTCTTCACCAATAAGCCTTTGCCTGGAATCCTGTCTCAGCGATCCTTTGCCAATGATCTTTCAGGGATCCCTGCCTCAGTGATCCTGTCTTAGTAACCTTGTCCCAGTAATCCTGTCTCCGTGGTGTCTGTATCCCTTTCGGAAAGTCAGAAAGGACACCGGGGAGAAAGAATAACAGGACAATTACCTTTTAATATATTCACTTAGTGAGTCAGACTTCACATTTAACCAGCACCCTTGCTCTATTAATATTAATTAAATAAATGCTCATAAATTTTATGTAATTAATTAAAGGATATAGAGGGGAGACATTTCAGCTTTGCAAATTATATGTGGAGCCTGAACTATGATCCTCAATATTGCCTGTCATACACAAAGCAGTCAGTGAATTTGATAAACCAATTTATTTTTTTTATTGTTAAATCCCAGGATTAAAATACAGAGGCAGCGACTTTAATCAGTTATTTCAGCACGATTAAATTTAATGCAGGGCTGTTCTGATTATCAGTCCACTGGTCCTGTCTGACTGTTTCAGTACATTATTGTCATTTTTGTCAAGTGTCTATTGGTGTCATGAAATGACTGCAACCCAGCTC
>JARFYF010000051.1:10830222-10840773 GCA_030265395.1 Rhina ancylostomus | reverse complement strand
CTAAGTGGTGAAGTACAAACCATGCACGTCAGAAGAGAAGACCATGTTTTGGGCAAATCTTAACAGCTTCCAATTGATGAGGTCTCTTGGTGTGGGGAATATATCAATACTTGAAGTAAACCTCTAAGTTCTCAATCTGACCATCTGTAAGTGAAACAATTTTTTGTAAATTGACTTTTTATGGGTTGGTTTTATTTTGTTTATATTTAATGAAGTATTTTAACTCCAGTGATTCCAGAAACAGTCAGTCTGTTTGCTTTGAGGGGGTGTGGAAAGGCCCAGCGCATAAACAGTTGACATTAAGCCAGAATTCACTGTTCTAGCCCAGATAACGCAAATCCTTCACTTGTTGCCTTTACACTCTGGGTGGAGTGCGATTTGCTGAGAGTAAGTCACTGGCTATGTTTATCAGCAAGCTTGAATATAATGAGCTGTTTAATCTTGCACTTGAGATTTTGGCTGAAAGGCTATCAAAAGTGGAATGGGGTAACCCAGCAGCTGCTAGCAGGCTTTCATTTACATCATAATCTGAAGGATAAGGTGGGAATGTGCCAAAATAAGGAAGATAAATGGCTTGCACTTGTGGGGGGTGGGGAAGCAGTAGCCAAAAATGCTGATGCAAAGTAACAAATGTGAAGGCAAGTATCAAATTCAAGTGCTTCACAATCTTTACCAGTATCAGTGGAGGGGTATTTGCATGTGAAAGTGAAAAATTACATCGTCTGAAAAAGGAACTTTTATTGCTGAACTGTTAACCTGGACCAGTTTCAATATTTTTTTTCCCCCTCCAAATTTTTCTTATTAGGGAGGGGTTGACAATAGTGCATCATAAACTCAACAATAAATGATCTGTTGCAGGTTTCCATTTAATCATAAATATTCTTGTATGATTGTGGTCATTGGGGTGAGGAACTATCAAGTTGGTAGTACATGCACAGGAGAAATGACTTCCTAGTAACCTACTACTTGTGTGTAGAAAGGTAAAATGACTACAGATTCAGAGTGGGTCTCCATAAGTACCAAGATGATGGTCAAACCCTTAACCTCTTCTCTGGCGCTCTTCCAGAATTATTGATCACTTTGGATCAAGATGATTGGCATTGGAGAAGAGTTAGTAGGGTTATGAATTGTCCTGCATCATTTGTTTGTATGTAAACAGAAGGATCAGGTGAGTGCCATCTGCTCAGTTACACCTGATTTGCCTTTTGAATTGCATGTACCCTTTCAGCCCGCATCCCTCAATTTCTGTGATGCCTTGGCTTTAGAGGTATCAGCAGGATCAAGGTGATGACTGTGAGTTTGCCATGGGTCACACAGCTTTGAGCTGGTTGTAGCAGTAAACTCCAAGCAGTTTACTAAAGTGAGTACTAACCAATTGTTTTAGGGATGGCGCTGATCACTCATAACAACCTTTGGTGGGGGGCTGGTGGATCAAGGGAAGAACCTAGGTGAGCAGTTGTAAAGGAGGTTATTCAACCCATGTCTATGCTGATGGGAGGGGTTTGGGTAGGGGGAGTAGAAGAAGCAGCCCAGTCTAATCCCACCTTGCAACAGTATGTCTGTAGCCCTGCCGATCACAGCTCTTCAAATGTACATCCCAGAACTGTTCAAAAGGTGATAAGGGTTTCTGCTTCTATCTTTTTTTCAGGCAGTGGGTTTGAGACATCTACCTCCCTCCGGGAGTTAATTTCTCCTTGGCTCCCTTGTAATTGTTCCACCATTTTGTTTTGGTCTAAGCCCTCTGCTTTCTGACCCAAGAGAGATTGCTCATTCTTGTTCACTCCATCTGGGGATCCCTATTCCACAGCCCTCAAAGCTTCCCTCAGTGCTTATTCCGAAGAGAACTTCATAGCTCAATTTCCCAGTTCTCTCATCTCTCCATTCTGTTTCCATAATGTGACCAGAACTCTACAGTCCAGTGAGCATTGTACACAGCTGTAACAGAGCCTCCCTGCTCTTGTATCGCTGCTCTTGCTGATAAATGAAAGCAGCCCTTATGCTCTTGTGTTGTGTACCTATTCTGCAGCACTTAAGCATCTAATTGAGAAGTCTTGATCCTCCACATTTCTCCATTGATTCTCACTTATTGTCTTTATGTTGCTTTGTTCTACCTCTTCTGGATAGATTGGCTCACATCATTGCTGGACTAAATTCAGTTTACCTCTTCTGTCCCATCATCAAGATAACTGTATCCTCCTGAAGTCTGGAGCTTCACCTTGTCAACTACATAGCCAGTGCTTGTTTTTTTTTCCCCAACTACTTATCCCCCATACAAAATAACTCATCATTACTCCAAGAGTCATGGACCAGATGGTGGATGATGAGCCCAATATTTAAGGGACACTCATACATGGATGTGGCAGAGATTGGTCCAGGGAGGCTCGTCCATGTTTGTCATAGTTTCCTTTTCATGTCTCAGCAGGAAAAAGAACCACTCATGGAAGTGGGGAAAGTCCCTTGGACATTTGTTGCAAGAGTTTTTTCACCCCTTGGTTAAACTTCCCTCCTTGTGTCAATCCAAGTTTATCCAAGGATGTTATGAGGGTAGAAGTGTAATATTTATCTTCAACCCTTGACTGAGCTGGGACTGAAGGCCTTGTTAAGGGAAGGTACTTGACTGATGTGTGCACAGTTATCACCAACACCACTGGTGTTTAATAAGCAATGTCTTTGGAGTTGTCTTTAGGCAGGACACTGGCACCATGTACAACAGTATTAGTGGTATAGTCCTACAGCATGGGAACTACCCTTTCAACCAAGCATAAATTTCTTCTAATGCCACTTTATCACCCAACATTCCCATCAAATCCCACCTCCACCCCCAGATTCCACCAATCTAAACACTGTGGGCAATCTCCATTGGCCAATTAATCTACCAACCTGCACATCTTTGGGATGTGGGAGGGAATTAGAGCACCCAAAGGGAATCCCATGTGGTCATGAGAATGTGCAAAGTCCACACTCGGGGCTAGAGGTCAGGACTGAACCCAGATCAGTGGAGCTGAGGCAGCAGCTTTGCTCCCCATCTTTCCATTTGATCTTGAGGATAGTTGAAGTCAGTGCTGGTCTTCCTGTTTGATCTTTTGATGCTTTGCTTTCAGTTCAAGATTTATTTATTATGGAATTATACTATCCAGAGTTCAGTGGGGTTGACCCACATGTTGACTTGGTGGTAAGTGGGTTCATATTTGATCAGCCTACTCTGTACCATCATGGGGGCTTCAGCACTGCTTGCAGAACTCCCTAATGTACTGAAGATGGACTTTGGTTTAGCCTTTTGAATCCAGATTTTTCTCCCCTGATGTTTGTTCAACTTATGATCATACTTCTTTCTAACATCAGTGGTTGTGATGTCTGAGGGAGTAGCATGTGCTCATATTCAGTAAAATCCTGTCTCCATGTTTAGTTCATGGATTTGATTTGGTCTGTGTTAACAGTTGAAGGATGAATTTGCAGGGGTCCTAGTGAATAGTTACCCATTTTGTTAAATGCAACCCCTCATTTGCATACTGATGGATTTGTCATGAATGCTGGAGAATTCACTAAAAGACGGGCTTAAGTTGCATGAGTAAAGCAGCACAGAAGCAGGGTTGTGGGCTCAGTTGGGCCAATGTTTATGCTCCATAAAGCCTTTTCTAACCCTGATGCAAGTGTAGCTTCCCATCCTGGATGTTGTCAGCTGTGAGGTACTACATCTTGTTGGTCCAGGTGAAATTACTTGTTCAGAAGACCGGCTGGCTTTTATTTTAAACAAGTTTTGGCCTTGTCCCCACCTGGAGACTGCATCCTTCAGTAGGATACATGAATTCATTTTATGAATCCTATTATGTAGGTATCCTGTTTACTAATTCATTATCCAGCACTGCAGTACAAGGGATGTACTTCATTAGAGTATGCATATTGAATTTTTTCCCTGGTTACGGGTCAGCCACCTTTCACTGAAACATTAACTCTGTCCAAAGTCCTGAGTATTTCCATTTAATGTCTTTGGTTTTCTAGCATCTACAGTATCTTACTGAGAAGATACATGTACATTTATGTGACACCTTTTCAAGCCCCTTTAAGAATATACATAAGCACTTTGTGACCATAGATTATTGGAATGATTATTGGAATAGATTATTGGAAAGACCATAGATCCTTCATTGTAATGCAGAAAACCAGGCATCCATTTTGCGCACAATGTGAATGACTGATGACACGTTTGGGTGCTGTTTGGTGGAGGGACAACTTGGGTCATGGAATAGTTATCCTTCCCTACTTCACATTGTACTATAGGATCTCGTCTACCTGAGATGTTAAACAGGGATTCTGTTTTTCAATGTTAAACACAGTGTAGCACTCCCTCAGCAGAAGCCCAGATGTTTGTGTGCAAGCATCTAAATCGGATCTTCAACCCAGAACACTTTTGAACTTGTCTCTGACAATTGGAATTTGAGCTTTGGTATTGCAAGATGTTCATTTGTTCTGCTATTGCTACTTTATATTTTAATTGCAGTAAGGACACTTTAACTTGTTGCTAATTACGTGCATTATCTTTTGGATTTATCCAACAATATCATGTTATTTGGATACCAGTGTCATATTGGTGTGTTTAGAAATCAGTGCAGTGGCTCTGATTTTCTGATGATGCTTGTACCTACCTGCACGTGGCATAGTCATCTTGCTGATATGTGGTTTAATGTTATTCTGGTGATGCACAGACGGTGGAGCACTAAAAGTAGCCTACCAGGAAGGAATAGAAGTCGCTCTTTTATCAGTTAATAAAATACCCCAGAAAAGTAAAGATTATTTGCATCTCATTGCTTTGGGATTGTGTTCTGAAAGGAAATATTTGCATTTTTAGAAATGCTTGGCAAGAAAATGTAGTGTTTTTGACTTCAGCCTATTTTAAAGTTGTCAAAAAAGGTTGAAATTTACATAATTTTCCTCTCTTCTGTTCCCCCAATCTTGTGCAATGCACCGCCTCCATCAGGGCAGTGTCTTGGACCCAACCATTTTGTTGAATGACCTTCTCATAACTTGTCAACTTGCATCTTTTGTATCACCAGCAATGTTGACAACTGTATTTCCTGAAAGTCATGGGTATAGGCCCTTGTACTGATCTGTGTGCTGCACCCCCCCTGCCCAATTAGCCAAGCTGACCCACTTATGTCATCCCTCAGCCACTCACCTTTCAATAACAATAAATTACTTGCAACCATGTGCAGCAGCCTTTTTGTGTTGCATTTCTTCAAATTCCCTCTGAAAATGCAAATAAATTATCCTCCACTAGTTCTCCTTTTAGCTACCCTGTCTGTTACTTCCTCAGTTACAGAAAATGACATTGACTTCTCTTGATTTACTTTTAATATCTTCCAATTATGTTTTATAAAAATGATTTTTTCTGCTCTGATTGTTAGCTAGCCTATTGGAATATAGTTAAGAAAATGCACAATCCTGTGGGACCTCTTCAGAATCCAGGGAGTTTTGGGGGTTGACAACCAATGTGCTCACTACCTCTTCACCAATCTCCTTAAACCTTTTAGGTTATAGACCACCAGGTCCAGTGGACTAGCCAGCATTTAGTCCCATTTTAGTTTGCCTTGTGAATGATCCTGTTTTTAACTTGCCTTTTTTCCCCCCAAAATGTAGCCCACCAATCACTAAGGGAACTTGTCATTGTCCTGAGGCATGAAAACTTCCTGGGGAGATATCAACAACTGTGCCACTCTCTCAACAAGGTGTCACCTATTTTAGCATTGAAATTTCAAGAGTTTTCTTTTAAGTTGTAAATCTTTGGTACTTCCTACCCTGTGAAGTTGTATATTCCAAGATATTTATCAAGCATATCCAAAGATAATTGTTTGGGATAGGTTGACCTAAGCTAGCCATGATCTTACTGAATGGCAAGTGCTGGTTATAGTGACTGTGTGGCCCAGGTAGCAGCACCATGGGGGAAGTTGTAATGAGGATTGCTGTAGTTCAGAAAGCTAACCTTGCCATCATATCCACCTTGAGCGCAATCGTGGATAGTTAATTAATCTTGCTCTTTCAGTGAAATGGAGAACATCAAAAATAGTAATATAACTTCTATCTGTCTTGGCCAAATCAAAGTATACAGAGAATTCTGCCTCAGAACTAAGGAAGTGCAAAACCTGGTATGCCCTTGTGTCAAGTAGTACAAACAGGATAACTGTGTTTATAGCAACCTAGTTTGTTGGTGTTTTCCAGGGACCACACACTTGTTCAGAATGCATAATGTAAAAATTTGGTCTCAATGATGACATGAAGGTTGTATTTGACAGACACCAGATCCTAAGTGTGATTTAGTTTGAGTAAATAGCTTTTGTCTTGTGCTCTCCTGAATCATATGGATGCAGCAAGGAAATGGACTCTTTAGCCCACAGTCTACATTAATTTAGGATTAGTGTAGATGTTTAATCATATTTTTTCTCTCTAACTCCCAGATTCTACCACTTGCCTACACACCAGGGATAATTTGTAGTGGCTCATTAACCTACCAACCTGAACATCGTAGGGATGTGGGAGGAAAGAGCAGCTGAAGGAAACCCACTCGGTCACAGGGAGAAGATGCAAACTCCACACAGTCAGCACCCGAGGTTGGGGATTAAGCCCCATCTCGAGAGCTGGGAGGTAGCAACTCTTCCAGCTGTGCCACTGTGTTGCCCATGTGTTTCTCCTTTAAATGATCAGTTGGACTTTGTAACAGAATTGGATGAGGTATAATTGAGATGCCATCCTCTGTATGAATGCCAATTGTTCAGAAGTATACTCAACCTTTCGGCTACAATTTTTTTTCCCCATGATGGCCCAAGCACACTATTAGCTAAAAACTGATCATTCAATTAAACTAGTATTATCACTTGGTGCCTCAGTTTCATCATAGTTTCAGAACAGCCTTTTGTATCTGATTTTTGCCTTTTTCAACCCAAGAACTCTGCGTGGAAATAGGCTTGAAAAATGTGTTGGCCTATCTCAACATTTTATAAGGCTTGTGACTAACCTGTTTTGTTGGCTTCAATTCCATTTGCACTCTTCTTGACCCTTGATTTAACCATTTTTGGCTGTTTTACTATTGACCCATTTATAAAAAAAGGCCTCTCGCTTGCTGATGCACGTGAACTATAATTTGTTATTGTCACGTACACTAAGATACAGTGGGGGGGAAAACTGTTTTGCATGCCTTCCATGCAGACCATTTCAAAACATAAGTACATAAGGAAATTGTTGAATTTGCTATACACCAGTCCTGCAGAGATGGTCCAGGGCATGGACTTAATAGGAATGGGCTCATTTTGCTACAACTTGCAGATACCTTTTTAAACATGGCAAAACTTGGCTTGTTGTCATAAAGGCTGTTTACATAGAAGGAATTATCTTGCATACTGGTAGTCTGGTATTAAGTGAGTAGGAGCAGGTCTAGTGCTTCCATTTTCATACTTTTTTAATGACTGAATGTTATCACTTGGTTTGTGAATGACCTTCTCTGATAAACCTATTATGTCCTTCAGTTGCATCTTTTGAGGTTGACTAGTTGCTTTGTGTATGACTATAAATCTTGGGCACTATAGGAGTATATTCACCCTCTGTTTCAGGTTGATATTGTATTCATGAGCTCTACTGATTTACAAGTGATGAGAGTTTACCATTGAGAGATGATGACACTTTGCAGGAATTAATACAACAAAAATTCCAGTGTTTCATTAATCTGACCAAATGTAGCAAGCTTCATTGCAATGTTTTACTGGGGAAAGGGAGGGGAGTTCCACTGAATCAAAATGCAATAATACCAGGTCCACACCAAATTGCCAAAGGTTATGGGTCTAAACTAGAAAAGACGTATTTAGTTCTGCTGTTTTCTTGGCTCAATTGTTAAGCATTAGTATTTGGAACCCAATTCTTTTGGCATCCTTGAGACTACTTCTAAGATGTAGTCCACTCCATCTTGGGGAACTTGCTACAAGTGCAGTTGCATTCTCCTCCAGCAGAAACGCACGGCTGTTTTTTTTTGCTTTTAGTGAAATGTAATTTTCTTTCTCGTAGCTCCAAATGTGGTTCTGGACAGATGTGGAGGAAAGAATCACCCGAAGCATTGAGGTGGGTGTAGTTCTTTATTGATGGGTGAAAAGTATAATTTTTAATTGAATTTAGAATTTACTTGGGATTGTGTATTTCTGTGCTTCAAATATTTCAATTTGTGCGAAAATGCATGGTGTTGAATCTCTGTATGATTGCTGTTTAGTTAACTGGGACTATTTTAGAAGGCTGAGAAATGTTTGATCTTGATCAGTTATCTATAAAATGGAGAGATCACTGATTCTTCACAGCATGAAGTTTAAGCGAAGGTGTGTTATGGAATAAGAGTTGAATCCTGAAGTTGTTTGAGGCAGAGTTGACTGATACCATGTTAAAAGGGTAGCTAAAAGTAAAAGATGTAACAAATGAAATACCAGGATATTGGACAATACAGCGTGAAAAATGAGTGAGAAATTGTTCTGGTGTTGAAATTTAACTGAGTCTGCATGCAGGGGTCTGGAGAACTGTCCACTTATTTTAGCGAGAGATGAAGGTAATTCTTGAAATTAAAAGCCAGAGTGAGCATGACTGGGTGTGTAATCGTTACCCAAAAGGCACACGATAGTCAAAAATAAGTAAATATCCAAGGTGTGATTTCTTTGAGGAATGCGGCCATCGTGTACATGTTGGGTGATGGTGAATGTTGTCTGCTTGTACTTTAGGACTACCTTGGACAATGTACCCAATGCGGCCTTTGCAGAAAGGTTGCAGGCTATAGAGTAAGAGATGGAAAATGGTGTTTAATTAAAAAAAACTGGTAGGAGGGAGGGTAGGAAACAAAGGCAGATTTGTATTTACCAGAGTGGTGTGGAAATGAAAACCGGGTTTGTTTCCATTATTGGGCTGAGATCTATTTGCTTTGTCACTAACATTTGATCTGGTGGGAGAGCTAATTAATGTTGCTGTTCAATTCAATGCCTGGTTTTGAAGGAGCTTCTTTCAGTGATTCAGGTTTGAGAGTTTGGCAAGTTGATATTCATATCTGAGAGTTGAAGGAATCTTGTGAAAGGTTGACTGTAGGTAATTTGGTTACTGCTCAGAGAAAGGAAGGTACTTCCAACCTGAAGACTGACTTATCTGCAGCAGCTTCTCGAAAGGGGTAACTTTCCCTACCGCTGACTTGACCAGCAACACGAACCTTGAGTAACAGCTGATTTTTGAAGTGATTTGAGAAATTTTCTATCTTTCTTTTCCCTCTAGTGGGGAAGTCCACTTAATTTTTTTTAAAAGCAGGTGAAGTTCCTGGAAAACTGATTTCCCCAGCCATGGGAAATGCTCCGTCTTCCAGACCACTGAAGGCAATGTACATTTTGCAGCCCTTGAGGTTCACCATTAGATCAAGAAAAGCTTCAGTTCTCCTCCTTGGCAAACACTTGTCTCACCCATGGCCTTTCAATCCTTGGAGCCCAGAACTGTGGTCCTTCATAACAGATGAAACTGGAATTGGTTAGCAGGCCAGGCAGCAGCTGAGGGGGGAGAAATGAAGGTTCATGTTTGAGCTTCATAACCCCTCATCCACAGATGATGCCTGACCTGTCAAGGATTTGCAGGCTGTTTTATTTTGGGTTTTCAGGAGATGCATTATCTTTCGGTTTTGACCTGTCAGTCACATGATTAGTGTTTCAGAATTTTTTTTGATTGTGGCCCTGTTTAGAAATCAAGAGTACTATGTTTCTAAAAATGCTTTACTGACATTCATGAAATGTAATGATTTTCTGTACTCCATAGCTTGGGTCTATTCTATAAATTTCTCATTTTGCATCTATTTCAATGCAAGGAGTATTGTAGGTAAGGCAGATCAACTTGGAGGGTGGATCTGTATGTGGAATTATGATGTAGCCAATAGTGAGACTTGGTTGCAGAAGGGGCAGGACTGGCAGCATAATGTTCCAAGGTTCTTCTGTTTAAGATGTAGGGTGGTGAATTAAAGGGGGAGGGGTGGCATTAGTCATCAGGGAATATCTCAGCAGTGCTCAGGATATACCAGAGGGCTCAACTACCAAGGGAATTTGGGTGGAACCAAGGAATAAAAAAATCACATTAATGGGACAATATTATAGACCTCCCAATAGTTACCAGGGTTTAGAAGAGCACATTTGTAGGCAGATACAGTTGTAGCAAATACAAAGATGTGCTAGTGGGTGATGTTTCACTTTCCACTTTCTGATGGACTCCCATACTGTAAAAGGATTGGATGGGATAGAGTTTGTCAAATGTGCAGAGGGAAGTTCCATAATCAATATGTAGAGATCCCAACCAGAGAGGGTGTGATACCGAATCTCCTGGGCAACTTGGCAGGTGACAGAAGGGAGTGTAGGGCAATACTTTGGATCTTGTGATCATAATCCCACTCAAGATAATTATGGAGAAGGACAGGACTGGTCCTTGGTTTAAGATTCTAAACCAGAGGAAGGCCAATTTTGATGGCATCAGAAGGGATCTGGCAGGTGTGGATTGGGATAGGTTGTTTTC
>JARFYF010000051.1:10796882-10809285 GCA_030265395.1 Rhina ancylostomus | reverse complement strand
CTTGTCCTCTTCTCGTAACTACTATTGGGGATGTCCTGGGTGGCGAGGGTCCTTAATGATGGATGATGCTGCTGCCTTGAGGCACCTCCTCTTGATTTCCTCTGGCAGGGAGGGTTGTGCCTGTGATGGAGCTGACTGACTCCACAACCCTCGCAACCTCTTTCAATCCTGCACTTTGGAGCTCGTATACCAGGCAATGATGCAACCAGTCAGAATGCTCTCCGCTGTTCATCTGTAGAAATTTGCAAGAGTCATTGACATAACTAATCTCCTCAAACTCCTAATGAAGTAAAGCTGCTGACATGCATTCTTCATGATTGCATTAATGTGTTGGGACCAAGATATATCCTGAGATGTTGATGCCCAGGAACTGAATTCTTTTCAAATTCAAAATCTTTGCATTGGGAACCAAAGATGGCACCAGAGAGGCACAACCTTTCGTGTGCAGCTCCCAAGGGAATTGTATTTTTTCAAAAAAATATATACTTGGTTCTAGATTCTCCCACAAGAAGCAACATCCTCTCGATATGTACACTGTTGAGAACCCTTAAGATACTGGGCCAGATCTGGAAGCTGGTCACTAACCCGGCACATGGTGGAAAGAAGCTTTATGGCTGATGTGTCATTAATTTCATTCAATGAAATTTAGAGCATTTTGGCAGGCTATTCAACCCATTTGGTGATTCCTGTTACCTGCATCACAATTGACTTGCTCCCCTTGCTGCCTTGATATAACTCAATTAAGTAATCTTATTTCTTCATCACATATTTGGCTGGCTTGCCCTTGCATTGCATGGATTACTTCACCTTTATTAGGCCATGAGGTATTAAGTTCCACGTTCTTACCACACTGGGTAACTCATCTTTTCAGAATTTATGACATTGCAGGATTCATGAATTATCGCTGTGACCTCCCCCCACATGCAGAAACCATCTAGCCTTCCAAATGCCTTTTACAATTCTGAAGCCTTCCATTATGTCAATCTGAATCATTATCTCTGCTGGAGAAAAGGACACTACCTTGTTCATTGTTTGATTGTTGACCCCCATCCTTCAATAAAAATGGGGAACAATGCAAGTTAAACCATCTTGGTGTGCAACCTTTACCATGGAGCCTTCATCCTCCACTGAACTGTACTGTAATGGTGTAATGTTCTGGTTGGAGCTTTTGAATTGATGTTGATTTTTACCCCTCTTTTCCCATTTTATTTTACCCACACAAGAGAATTTGCTAGGTTCCAACAGAGGTGCTAGGGCCAAATTGAGGACACAAATAATTCTACCATTCTGTATGCTCTGACAATGGATAACTCTAAGTATTGAAACAGACATTTGTTTTTGTTAAAAATTGTTTTTACTTCTTTGAGTTCCCCCCCTCATGGGAAACCACCTATTGTCATTACGAACCCAACAGTTTGCTTCAAATCACGAACCAGGGGAAAAGTGGTTTTCTTTCTCTGTAGGGCTATATTTGGGCTAGTGTAATAAATAGTAGCATCTAGTGCTTCAGAAGCCCTCTTGTTTCCCCTCCAATTCTCTTCCCAAATAACTCGCCAACTATGACCAAGCAATTCTTTTGTGTTATCAGTAAGTAAAGGTGGAGGCTGCGTTCCTTTGGACAATGGCTCTTTATGAATGTGCATTGACTCATCCTTTATTTATTTTATATAAAGGTCTTCTGTTCCTTACCTTAATCAGCCTAATTAAATTTCCTCAGGAGGCCTTTCAGTCTTGTAGGCTGACTCAAGCCAGCACACCTGTGCAAAGTGATTAGTACAAGGGGGTATGTTTTTAACTTGGATGAACATTAAAGCAATGAGGGTGAAATCATGAAAGAAAAAATTCCTTTGCTGTGGTCAGATTTTTGGATGCATTGCAGTAAAACACTGGTATATGGGAGCAAGCAAATAGTTCATTCAATCTCAGTTCAATTAAGGGTCACTTTCTCATTTAATTAAACTTCTTGTTCCACATGAAGTATGTCCCTCAAAGTGCTGCTGAATCAAAAATGGATCCATTAACAATTGGAAGTTTGTCATAAGGCTCAAGGAAGCTATTTGTCCCTGCAAAGGATGAGGGCAAGTGGTAGCAGGAATTACCTGAACAGAAGGTTGGAACATGGAAAACCTGGCTTATTTCCACTTTTGTTTTCTTTCTCCCTCTGGAATATGCGCAGCACAGTAGTGCTGCAGCTGACCTCATTGCAGGAAAGATGTCACTAAACTGGAAAGAGCACAAGGAAGATTTACAACAATGGTGCCAGGACTCTGGCTTGAGCTCCAGGGAGAGGATGGACAGCCAGGGCTTGATTCTGTAGAGTACAGGAGACAGTGCATTCACCCCTTCTATGCACATTTGATTTTATACACTGTATAGAAGTGTATAAAATCATGAACATGGGATGAATGCAGTCTTTCTCCCAGGGAAAGGGAATAAAGAACAATCGTATAGATTTATGGTGAGGGGAGAGATTTAAGAGGAACTTGAGGTGCATGCTTTCATCCAGAGTGGTCAGTATATGGGAAGAGCTGCCAGAGGAAGTAGTTGAGGCAGGTACAAAAAACATTTAAAAGGCATTTGGACAGGTACATGGATGAGAGAAGTTTAGAGGGATATGCACCAGACAGGTAAATGGGAGAAGCTTAGATGGGCTTCTTGGTTGGCATGAATGTTGGCCTGAAGGGCCTATTTCCTTGCTGTATTACTCTGAAGCTGTGACCAACAGCTGCAGTGATCCATGGTGGAACCCAATCTGGTGTTTGCACGTTTTCCTCGTGTCTGTAGGTACCTCTAGGTTCTTTCCACATGTGGAAGATTTAGTTGGTGGTTTAATTGGCTGCTGTGAATTGTCTCCAGGGTAGATAAGTGGGAAGAGAATCAGGGTGGAGTTGGTAAGAGGATGCGTTACATGGAGATTTAGGGGAATGGGATTGCTTTGAAAGTTCACAAACTTTTTAGGCTGAATGATTTTGTATGTTAGCAAACAAGTGGGGAGGGGTAAAATGACTATTGACTTGATCAGCCCGAGCTGCGATGTTCAGAAGTTGAATTTCATCTCCCCAGCATTCATATGTACAGGACAAATGGTTACAATGGATCAGGTTTAATTCAATACCTTTCTTCCCAGAGTGTGGTCTTGGCTCTTTGGTGTCTTGAAAGCCGAATGACGAAGGCAAATGAATTCAAATTGCGTGTTTGAAAGTTTTCCAGTTTTATGCTTGTGTTTATTGATGTTACTGCAAAAGTACCTGCTTGGCAGTATGCCACCGAAGGATGTGCTGCAAGTTGCTGTGCAACTCAAATTGTTTCCAGCCATGTGTATGACTGAGTGCAGCAGACAGTCATGTAAGAATGGTGTAATCAAGACTCGGTGACCCATTGGCTTCGAATAATGGCTTTGGGGCAGGAGTTTGTTGCACTCCATTCCCACACCCTTCACCTCATCTATGAATGGGTGGGGGTAGACTGTTGTGTTAACATGGCCCATTGCTACTTTGGATTCTTCCAGTTTTCCAATGAATTAGCCTTGAGCATGGTACTTTTAATTAGTGTTTAATACTGTCAGTGTGCATGATGGCTATTGAATTGAGCATTGATGCATGTTAATCAGTTCCCATGTGTCAGCAAAGTATGTAGGTATAAAAAGACAATTTGTCTGAAGGTTTGAATAGCATAAAGCTTTGACGTGAATTCTCTGCTGCATGAGGGGCATGAACATTAAAGCCAGTGAATGAATTAAACTGGCTCTTTGCCTTGTTTTCATACAGCTCATTTTGTTGTTAATTGGGGCTTGATTTGTTTGTATTGTGATCAGAAATTCAGCTGTTCTGAATAATTCATAATCATGCTGCTGCTACAATTTTCTACTAATGGTTCACAATGGATGTTGTTTGTTTGTGGCTAATTGTAATGTTGCTGCAAAAGAATTGAGACAAGCCATCATTTAGGACGTACCCCTGTCTATTCCAATGAATGGAAATCTCACCCACCTAACTAGTACATAAAATACTTGGTAATCTCAAATCATAATTGTTGTAAAATATTTATAAAAATTTGTTTCAGCTTGAAGTTGGGTCAGAAGAGTTTTGAAGTTTTTGACAAAACCAAGTTGTATTTAAAACTTAATGTGGAATATCTTTGCAATTCTTAACAGTTCAGGCAACATCTGTGGAGAGAAGAATGTAGTTAAGATGTTGCATCAATGATTTTATTCCAGTTTGGTGAAGGATACAAGGCAAGAGTTGTGGCTGTGCAAACAAAGGATAGCACTTCATCAAAAACAAAGGGAAACAAATGCTAATGTAATGAACGAGGCAAAGGAAAAGAATTGCAATCCCATCAGAGGAGCAGTGCTTTAGGTGGGCATTCTTGGAAGAGGAGCAGCTGCAAAATGGTACAGCTCCTGAAAATCTGAAAAATAAAAGCTGCAAACAGAATGAAGAGAATGCGTTAACATTTTGCATCAAGTGCTCAGTGGTAACATCAATGAGAATTTGTTTTCATGTGCATGTGACAAATCAATTACTTCAAATTAAATGCTTTTCTCCATAGTTGCTGCCTATGACTGTTCACAGTTGCTATCTTTTAATACCAGGCTATCAGCATTTGCAGTCGTTAGAGTTGGTGTGCATCAGATCTTTAAATTTATTATCTGTGGAAAGTGAGTCTTGGTTAGGGTGGAGGGTTCAGGATTGATGCCATTGAGGCAGAATCTGGACTCAGTGTGCTACGTGAAGTACAGCTGAGTAGAGTTGAATGAGAGAGTGAGGTTTCCTGCTGGCACCACTCTGCCTACAGTTGGTTTTGGAGTTTGCCTTATCTAGACTCTCTCGTGATCGACCATGGACTCCAGAAGTTTTGATTTTCAACATTTTTCCTGAAGTTGTGAATCAGTGAGTTTTCTTTGAGGTTCAAGATTATTACCAATTGCTTTGTGATTGAGCTCCATCTTGTAACTGGTGATTTAGTTACCCTCTGCTTTCATATGATTTCTACACTAATGGGATGTGGGACCCATGTTCAGTTGTGCACAAATGTGGTGAGTTAACTTTTCCATCTTTTGTGGTGAAGACCCTTCTACACTGCTGCTACATTGGACTTTTTGAGGTTAACTAGTTGTTATTCCCTTGGCTAGGTGCATAGAACCAGGGGTCACTGTTTTAAAATGGTCAGGCAATCAGGACTCCAAGATTTTATTGAATCAGAGCGTAGTGAGTCTTTGAAGCTTACTACCAAAGAGGGCTCAGTCACTGAATGTATTCAAGGATTATGTATCGTTTCTAAAATAGAATTGGGTATAGGCTATTGCGGAAATGTGGCCCAGAGGTAAAAGATGAGGTATGATCTCATTCAAAGGTTTGTCAGACGTGAGGCTGAATGGCCTATTCTGGTTTTTATTGCTTGGTTTCTTGGATAGCAAGTTACAAGATGTAGACGTGTCAATCAAGCATTGCTAGCATGATTTACATATGCAAGCCAGTTTGTTGCGACTTGTAGGTGTTGATGGAAGGGTGTAAATGCCTCTTGAAGAACCCAAGGACAAGTTGCTGTAGTACAATTTACTGTTATGCCTTGCAGCCATGATGTTGTTGTAAACAAATGTTTTGGGTGTTGAGCTCTGTTAACCAAGTGGTTGTATTGTTCTGGATGACCTTGAGATACTTCAGTTTATTGGGACTACCTTCAGGGCAAGTAGAGACTATTCCATTGTACTTGAAACCAAGGCCTTGATGGAGGCAAAACTCTTGGGGGTGGGGTGGGAAATAACCTTAGGATACCTCTCCCTGTTTCATAGCTGTTTTTCGAGGCTGATCCTGATGAATTTCTGGTCAACAGCAACTCCTGTTCATGGTGGGACATTGATGCTATTAAGTTGAAGGGCAATTTTTTTGAGATTTGAAAGTCATCGCCTGGCATTTGGTTGTAGTTTTCTTTGATTTTACTTTGAAAGAAAGTATCGTCCTGGAGAGCAGTTTAGCAAAATTTGTATACCTATTGGTTTTCCTATAAAGTCCTATTTTAAGTTACTTGTTCCTTTAGTTGTAGTCTTCAGAGCCATTTCAAAATGATGCAAAGATACTTCTCTGGTTGAGTTCAGTTAATCCTGTGGACTAAAACAGATTGTTAACATGCAAATTTTTCCATTTATTGAAAACCAGTTTGTAAACTGCTAACTGGAATGGCATCATGTTTGAGATTCTTTTGGTATCTGCTTTAATTTGGAGGAATTTGTGTCAAAAATTCAGGTTTGTTTTGGAGGCAGGGGGAATAGAATCAAAAGATGTGAATACTTTTAGTATGCTGCAAAGCAAACTGGTCCAATTTTGCAGCCCCAGAGGTAGGGCTGAATCTGAAAGTTGGTGGAAAATGGATACTTAAGCTTTACATTTTGTATGTTCAGATATGGGGTCTAGGAATTCTTGAATCCTGCTCATGTCTTGCTGTCTTTGTCTGGATGAATACAAATTTCACACCAGTATTCCAAATTAATGGCTTCACCGGCAATTTATAGGCATTTATAATAACTGATCGTGACATGCAGTGTGATCCCTTGAAAGGGGATGTTGCAGATGGCAGCTTCATGTTGCTTGGTGACTTTGTGTTTCATCTTTTCCAATTGTTTTTACTTGAGTTTGCAAGATTTCGTGTGTGCAGTCCTAAGCATGAAGGTGACATGTTACAGCAATTGGAGTGGATGGAATTGTTGGGGCAGACTATTTTCTCAGATTCAGTGCGTGCTCCAGGACTTCAGTGGTGCATCCTCATCATCATCCTAGAGCACTGAAATGGGCCCTTCAGCCCACTGAGTCCATACCAGCCATCAAGCACCCATTTACTCCAATCTTAAGCTAACCCACTTGATTTTCCCCATATTCTCATAAGCTCTCCCAGATTCTACCCCTAGCCTACACTAGTTTGCCTACCAACCAGTATGTCTTTGGGTTGTGAGGGGAAACACCCAGGGGAAAGGCCATGTCACAGTGAAAATGTACAAACTCCACAAACTGCATCCAAGGTCAGGATTGAACCCACATCACTGGAGCTGTGAGATACCAGCTCTAATCCAGCTGTGCCACTGTGCTGCCCTTCCTTGTGCCTTAGGGACTATTTTCTGCAGTGAACGTTCTCAGTTTTATTTTCCTTTACTAATATTTCCCACATCTCTCTTGGGTCATTTGGCTCCTTGTTAGGCAGCCTCTATCACCAACTGGCAATTAGTGTGTGAAGCTAGACAGTGAGCTCTGAGCTTTTATTTCATACTACTTTTGCCCAGTTTGATGGTCCGGAGGTGAGGTAAAACCTTCCACCTGTTTATCAGTGTCCACAGCCACATCCAGGATTACTCAGTGAAAGTCCCAGCAGCTGTGGATGGACCCATATGGGTGGAGACATTCAATTTAGAGATTAATGGCCGGAAAACAATTTCCCATCATTATTGGTTTAGTAACTCTGTACGCCAGGCATACCTTGCATTCCTCCTAACGTTGTTAAAGCAATGGAAAAAAAAGCAAAGAAAGACTAGTATTGATAAAGCATCTTTCCACTTCAGACATTCCAAAGCACCACATAGCCGATGAAGTATGTTTGAAGTGGCGTCTACTGTTGTAATGTAGGAGATGTGGCAGCATAACCCTGGCGGACATGTTGTGGCCCCTGGAGACATTTTCTCCCAGAGATTATCACTGCTAAACACACTTCTGTGTGACGTTCTCCTGTTTGACGATTCAGTACATGCACTAAAAGGGAAGGTATTTTCATGCTTTTCAAAACCCTTTCAAGACATCCCGAAGTGTGTTACAGCTAATGGTGTAATCCCTGTTGTAATGTAGGAAATTTAAGGCATTGTGATTGAGGTACCAGATGAATAATCCAGAGGAACAATCAATCTGCTGGAGGAACTCCGCAGGTCAAGCAGCATCTGTTGGGGACCGGGGGTGGGGGGAAGGAATTGTCGACGTTTCCGGTTGAAACCATGCATCAGGTCTGAGAGTGAAGAGGGGAGACGGCCGGTATAAAGGGAAGAAGCAGAGTGGTAAGACAGGGCCCAGAGATGATTGGTGGATCGAGGAGGAGTTAAGGTTGATGGGCAGAACGTGCAAGCAAGGGGAGGGGAGAGGTGGAGTTTTGGAAGCTAGAGGTAGGTGGATGATAAATGGAGGCAGACAAAAAAAATGGCAGTCGGAGAGGAGGAGGGAGGAGAGGGGAGGGTGAAGGTGTAGATAGATGCAGGGGAAAGGGTTAACCAATTTTAAGACCTAATTTTAAACATTATCTTGCAGCTGCGGAATTTCAGTTCCTTTAATCATCTGCTTGGGTGGCGCAGTGACATAGCTGGTAGAGCTGCTGACTCACTGGGTACGATCCTGACCTCGGGTGCTGTCTGTGTGGAGTTCTCCCTGTGACCTTGTGGGTTTTCCCTGGGTACTCCAGTTTCCTCCCATATCCCAAAGACGTGTGGGTTGGTAGATTAAATGCTAATGTAAATTACCCCTAACATAGTTGGAATGGGAATGTGGGGAGAAGTTATCGAGAAACTAGTGAGGGAATGGGATTGTTCTGTGAGCCAGCATAGAATAAATGGGCCAAATGTCCTCCTCTATGGAAATAATGTGGAATATGGAAAATCAATAGCCAATTTGCACACTGCAAGCTCCATACAAACAGCAAAGTGAGAACTGCTTATGTGATTATGAGTAAGGAATTGGAATTGGGATTGGTTTATTATTGTCACATGTACTGAGATAAAGTGAAAAGCTTTTGTTGGCATGTCATCCAGACAGATCATTCCATACATAATTACATCGAGGTAGTGAAAAAGAAAACAGAATGCAGAATATAGTGTTACTGTTAGAGAAAATGTAGTGCAGGTAGATAAATTGCAAGGGCCACAATGAGGTAGGCTGGAAGATCAAGAGTTCATCTTTCAGCATATGAGAAGTTCAATCAAGAGTCCAATAAGACCCAGACTGAAGCTGTCCTTGAGGCTGGTGGCACAGGAATATACTTGGGCAGAACAGGGATGCTCACAGCTGCAAGGACCCAGGTTCGATCCTAACCTCTGCTGCTGTCTGTGTAGAGTTTGCATGCTCTCTGTGTGGTTTCCCTCAGGTGATCTGGTTTCCCCCCACATCCTAAAGACACAGTGGTGGACTAAATAACCAATCAAAATTATTCCTTAGTGTAGATACATGACAAAAAATCAAAAGGGGGACGTTGTCAGAGATAATAAGTTGCAGCACTGGGGGCAATAAGTAGGATTGACTGGGTTGTACTCCAGGTAGTGGCTTGGGCTAAATGACCTCCTATGTTGTAATAAGTAAGTGTTGCAATATTGGCCCTGGCACTGGGGAAATCTCTCCTACTCTTTAAGCGTCTTGGGATATTTTACATCCACCAGAGATGGTGAACAAGCCATCTTGGCTGACGTGTTATCTGAAAGAGGCACTGCCATCCATGCAGGACTCCCTGGGTTGGCAGCCTAGGGTTTTGTGCTGTTAAACGCTGGCCTTTGGAACAAGGCTCCAACCATTATGCCTCTTCAAAAGCTTGTTCAAAACACAACTTTTCAAGTATGTTTTCAATCAGCTATGTTACTATGTTCTTAGGTCTGAACCCCATGTGGGAAGCACACAGCTTATCATGTGTGGGTTAAGATTTGTTATGAACCAGCTAACTCAAGGACAGCTACTATCCTACTGTTATCAGATTCTCAAATGGACCTCTCAAACACGAGAAGATAAACTCTTGATTTTTCAAACTACCTCATCATAGCCCTTGCACTGCACTTTCTTTGTAACTGCAACACTATATTCTGCATTGTGTGTCCTTTTTACTATCCCTAGGTAATTATGTACAGCATGATCTGTCTGGATGGCATGCAAAACAAAAGCTATTCACGGTATCTCAGTACATGTGACAACAATAATAAACCAAGCAATTGCAGAGACATACCACTGGGAAACCCTTGCCTGGCAAGGTCATTAGGTGAGGAGGGGAGAACAGGGAAAGGTTTGAAGACAAGTTCCACAACCAGAAGCTGTCAGGCTGGTGATAACAAAATGACCTAATATTTGTTTTGTAAAACACACTGATACTACAGAATCACCCCATATCCTAGCCACCAACAGCTGTTCATACCACATGAATGAATTAAAACCATCACATTAATTTATATGTATACATATATATTTTAAATCCCTCAGTTATAATCTACTTGAGCTTCAATCCTAGAGTTTATGTCATGAGAACACCTCAATTAGATTTGTGCCTTATAATCACTCCCAGAGGTCCACTATTATCTATATAACCATCTCACAGATTGCATTACTCAGTCCATAAATACTGAGGTGGAGGAAACAAGGTGCAAGCTGATCGTGCTCTCATTTCATTCAGTAAAATCCCCTTTGAAACCTTCCCATAAATCATGTATCTAAAAGCATTCTGGAAGACAATATTTTTCTTTGCCCCTCTACTTTGCTGCCATGTCCTTGGGAGCTCACACCTTCCTAAGGTAACATTCAAAGGGTTAGAGGTGGCCCTCCCACAGGTTATCTTAGTGGACAGCCTCTAATCCACCTATATCATCAGCAAGCTGTTTGTCCAAGGTGGGCGGTTGTTGTGGCAAAGAATGCAGGCCTTCAATTATAGTGTGCTATTCATAACCTCATGACGTCCTAGAGCCTCATTCAATAAAATCAATTGCTTGTGCTCTCAGCTTGGAGTCAGGTTGTGAATTCAGAGGCCACTTCAGAGACCTGCAGAAAGATCTGGGCTGGTGTGCCAGTGCAGTACTGAAGGGGTGCACTGATGGAGCTGCCATCACTTAAACAAGACATTATCTCAACCTTGAAGTCCTGTCTATGCTTTTAGGAGAATGTAACAGTTCCTAAGGCACTACTTGCGAAGAATTCTCCCCAGCTCTAGCGCCAATGTTTATAGCTCAATCCACAGTACAATGATTGAGACCACCACAGTGGTTCAGCAGGTAGTGCTGCTGCTGGACGGCCACAGTGATCCGGGTTTGATCCTGACCTCAGGTGCTGTCTGTGTGGAGTTTGCATGTACTCCATGTGACTGCGTGGGCTTCCTCTGGGTTGGTAGGTTAATTGGCCATTGTAAATTGCCCCTAGTGTGTAGATGCATGGTAAACAAACACCATTCCTACTTAGGGTATCCCTTAGGGGTGTGAGTTAGCAGAGTTATAGAGTTGCACAGTACAGAAACAGGCCGCCACATCTCTCCATAACCAAAATCCTCCAATCCAGGCAATATCCTGGTGAATCTCCTCTGCACTTTCTCCAGCGGAACCACAACCTTCCTCCAGTGTGGTGACCAGAATACGCCAAGTGCCGTCTGACTTGGGTTTCGCAAATTTGCAACATAACATTGCAACTTTTAAATTCAATGGCCCAACCTATGAAGGCAAGTATGCCATATGCCTTGTTCACCACCCTGTCTACCTGTGTTGCCACTTTCAGGGAACTATGGACTTGAACCCCAAGGTCCCCTATTCATTAACATTCCTTAGCACCCTACTACTTACTGTAGGTCCTACCCCTATTTGACTTCCCAAATGCATCACCTCACACTTGTCAGAACTAAATTCCATCTGCCAGTGCTCCACCCAACTTTCCATCTGATCTATATTCTGCTGTCACCTGAGACAATCTTCCTTACTATGCACAACACCACCAACTTCCTTATCATACACAAACTTATCAATCACACCTCCTATAATCACATCCAAGTTGTTAATATGTATGACAAACAACAAGGTTCCCAGCGCTGATCCCTATGGTACACCACTGGTCACAGACTTCCAATCAGAAAAGCATCTTTCCCCCACTACCCTCTGCTCCTACCACCAAGCCAATTTTGGATCCAATTTGTCAGTTCGCCTTGGATCCCATGAGCCTCAATCTTCTGGACCAGTCTACCATGTGGGACCCTTGTTAAGTCCACATAGACAACATCTGCCACCCTGCCTTCATCAATCTTCTAAGTCACCTCCTCAAAAATCACAATCAAATTAATGAGGCAGGGTTTCCCCTGCACAAAGCCATGCTGACTTTCAGCCCCTGCATGTCCAAACATACATAAATCCTATCCCTTAGAATTTTCTCCAATGATTTCCCTACGACTGACATAAGGCTTGCCAGCCTGTAGTTACCTGGCTTATCTTATCCCCATTGCCTTTCGTAAATAAAGACACAACATTAGCTCTCCTCAAATTTTCTGGCACCTCACCTCTGGCTAACAAAAATCCAAACGTCTCTGTCAGGGCCCCAGCTGTTTCCTCCCCACAGCAACCAGGTAGATCACATCCAGCCCTCAGGATTTTTCCACCCTTTTGCATCCTGTGACACCTAACACCTCCTCTTTCTTAACACCAACCTGCTCCAGA